>JAUCMT010000002.1:23846-34017 GCA_032357475.1 Enteromius thamalakanensis
TATTTTGGCTACAAATAACAGTCATAAATGCATCTGAATGCTGCTTCTGTTTCTTCTGCAGTGGAATGATCAATTTTGTGGATGTTTGTGATTTCATATGATTGGTAACAGTTAACATTGATAACATTTCATATGATTGGTAACATTTTCTTATTATATTAAAATAGGTCAAATGACCTAATATACAAATATTTGCATGCAGTATTAAGTCATATAAAATTTTATTTCCTAACAAGAAAATTGTGGCAAGAAAATGCTGAGTGGCTAGTAAATTTGGAAAAGCACTAGCCACAGTGGCTGGTGAGCAAAAAAGTTAATGTCAAGCCCTGGTGAGTAAGTAGGGGGGAAGACCCTGAGGACAGGGGCTTCAAAGAAACCACCACTTGCTCATTTGACGAATGCAAGCACAATAAAGCACACTGGATCATGGAGGAAGCTCAGTGGAACAGATCACTGAAAAATAAACAAACACAGGCCCCCTCCAAAGAGTAAGCATAGCGCCTGTGGCTACGTATTTCATGCCTACTGGCTGCTGCTCCAACTTGTCCCTCCTGTCACCTTGTCTGTATTAAGACAGGCACATTTGCTTGCATGTCAGCATGCATAGACATGGGCTCCTAGGTAAATCCTCCCTGAGCCTGGCTGATGAGCAAAGGCTTATTCCATATTTCATGAGCACTGACTTTTGCCAGCTGATCTAATTCTGTCCTTGGAGATCCTCGCAAGGCCCAACACGCAATTTATCTCCAGGTCACTGGAGGGTCTTCACACAGGAGGAGATGGATGAAGCTGGTGAGGGCAGCTGACCCGCGTGGTTTAGGTTGCACATCTTTGAAATATGAACAAGTTTGTCAATAAACTCAGCTGTGAACTGTATTTGCTTGTACTCAGAGGAGAAACAATTTTTTATATTATTTGTTTTTAGAAATTAGACATGTCATGCTCTCATTAATTTCGAAGGGGAAAAGGGTGCATATTATATTGCTTCGTACAATTTATACAAGGCTCTTTTTATTCTGTATTTCAAACTGTTAAAATGGTGTAAATAACATTTTAGGGTATATCATCAAACTGAATTTTGTTACATATTCATCAATACAATTGATGAGAAGAGCAACACTTCAGTCCATTTTGCCTGGAAGACTTGATTTAATTAGCTGGAGCTAATCAGTTTAGATGAAAAACAAGTCCCACTGCAAGTCAACACACTTTTATTTGACGAGATAAATTGATGGATTTGTGGACAAATATAAATATTTGTATATATATGCTAATATTGTTTAGATTTCATGCATGGAAATATGACTGTGCATTGGAGAGGAGAGATATATTTAATAGGCATTAGTAATTATCAGGATTATCCTTCTAATGTCTTCTGCACCAGCTGCTGTTGTTTAGCAATGGTTGAGAGCTAACCAAGCAGCCACTGCCACCTAGCAGCAATTCGTGGAACATTCATGGAACGTTCCTCATTGCGAAACCCTGCAGTAAACTGCTGTGTAAGGTAATATTATTTGTGAAGGCATTGTAAGAAGGACTCTTTCTATATAAAATGCAAGCTAAAAGGGTCTCAGAACAACATTCCTATCCAGATTTAGTTGGTTTTAGGTTTTGTTTATAGATAGATTGTTTAAGGTTAAGGATGTTGACATTATTATTAACCCAATACATTCCTTTTGACATTAGGGTTGTAGTTAGGGATTAGGCTAGGCCTGTGAATGTTTGATAGGAAATTTGTTCCAGGATTTATTTATTTATTTTTTGCAGAATCACAGTCACCCTGAGGCAAGATGGAAAGATTTAATTCACAAGAGTGCATCCATGTAACAATGCTGATAATGTTACCGTCAAAATACAACTACTAACTAGTATGTGTGCAAAGCTAATAATAGTTATAAAACAAACCAAAATTAAAATGTAGCTTTTATGACTAATAGTATAATATCCAAAGTTCTGTCATGAAACTGCATTTTGATAGGTTCTCATTCTTACATTATGTCATTATTCAAGGCTGCCCTCCAACAAAAACACAACCCTATATGTCATTTGCGCAAGTACCTTATTACAACCTGTTTAAGTTTTAAGTTAAGCGCCCTCTAGCAGGCATAAAAATAATGACAGCGTTGTGTTGCATTTGTCTTCATGACTGTCACTACCACTCAAAATGTGTGTTTAAATGTGGTGCATTGTTATGCACTTTTTACACCAATCTCAAAAAATTTTTGATTTAATGATTAAAAGATTTTATTATGTGTAATTTGTACAAATGACCACACCTAACCCCACCCCTAAACCTACCCATTATAAAATTAAAACTCTGGCTAAAACTAAAACTCTGATATCCTAATGCTAAACTCTCCAAGAGTTGTCATAAAAGAAATTGACTGCCAATTGAAATACACTGTCAAGGTCTGGAAAAAATATGAGAGCCACTGTCTCAATACATAATATTATGAAGCAACAAGAATACTTTTTCTGCATTTTGCGCTTCATAACATTACAATTGAACCACTGATGCCAGCAGAGTATTAAGAAGATGTCTTTCATACTTTTCTAGACCTTGACAGTGTATTTTACTTGGTAGTCAATAGAACAGTCCCAAGCATCCTGGTTTTCATCCAAAATATCTTAAATTGGATTCTGAGGGTGAATGAAGCTTGTAAGGGTTTGGAACAACATGGGGTAAGTAATTATTATCAGAATTTTCATTTTAGGGTGGAGTATCAATTTAGTATGACATTCTGAGATCTTTATAATTGCATTTCCTTTTCAAGAACTGACGAGACGCTATGGGAACACCTCTAGCGTGATGGCTCTGAATCATGTGTAAAATCAGCCAATAAATAGTTGGGACGTCATAGGTACCGTAGGTGACGGGCCAGGAAGCATAAAAGCATGTGGAATGCTGCCGGCATTTAGCTTTCTGACATTCAGCGAAAGTGCTCTGTCTTGTGTGTTTGTCAGTAAAGTGTCTCCGTCAAAAAAAATGAAAAAGAGAGAGAGAAAAGATCAAAAGAAAAGGGGCGAGGGCAACTCATGCTGGAGTGTGTTCTTCCATTCAAGAGATATATTGGCGGGTGACACCTAGATAAGCCCTATGCACAGATCACCTGAACCAAATGCACACAAACACACTCTATTCTTTTGCACAACCTGACATGCACTTAAAATTTAACTGGAAATTAGGTGCTGGGCTTCATTTTTTTCCTAATTCTCTAATGGATGGGGTTTTGGTTCGCCGTGCTGCGCCAACCAACACTATCCGCTCTGACTGGTGCTAAATGCCCACACTCCGAGGCACTCAGTCTTGCCACTCTCCGTACTAGGATAGCATCCTTTTCAGGATGCGACTCCTGCCCCCGAGCCCTCCCACCTCATAAGAGGCAGCGGGGCAGAGGGGCACAGCGCTTTAAGGATGATGGAGCAGCCCCTGCGTACCTCCCCAGATAGCTGTTTCACCTGTTCTCTCCTGAAGGAAGAAGACCAGCGTCACTCCATGGTTCCGAGCGTCCTCGTCCCATTCCGAAACAGCGAGGATGAGTTGCAAGAGGACTCCATGTCTTTTGTAGCCTCAGACGCAGAGGAGCTGTCGGGCTCAGGTGACCCCGCCACTCTCCTCTGTCAGAATCCAGCTCTCGGCTGGACGCCAAGCTCTTCTGTGTCCTCACAAAGGCTATCAGTGAGCTTTAATGAATACCTGTTATTTTAAACTCTCTCCAGTCTTTGAGTCTCTCTCTCTCACTCTCAGAGCGTTACACAAACGCAGTTTCGAGTGAAGTGTCGACAGGGAACCTGGGTTATGGAAGTAACCTATTCATTCTGTTATCAAAGCTTTGTAGTTTCTATGGGGAAACATATAATTGCCATGCTTATTTAGCAGACGGAGACCAGAAGGTAAGTTTTAACAGGTGAGTATTTATCTGGAGCAACACAGAGATCAGTGCAGATAAGTAACTCAGGTAAGGAACACAGGTAAGCAATCTCAAAAGCTCTTTTCACAGTAGGTATTCTTGAAGCAAATGATTAGAGCAATACTCAGTCTTTCAAAGTTCGTGATGATCTCTGTCCTGAAGGCTCAGGCAGGCAGGCAGGTAAGTAGGCAGATAGACAGAAAGGAGAGCAGATGTCAGAGCGTCCACAATGGCTCAGTGGAGTAGCGATGGCTAGGTTATATGGTGTACAGGTGATTGGGAACAGAGGCTAGAATTCAGGTTACTGTGATTGGGTGATTAGTGTAGATTCAGGAGTGGCAGGTTGTGATGTTCCCGCGACTGATCCAGGGACAGGTGTTTGTGAAGATGTGACAGTACACCCTCCTCCACGGGCGTCTCCTGATGCACGATTCTGATGGCGAGGGCGGCCACGGCCTCTGTGAGCGGGACAGTTTGAGTGAGTCTGATGGAATTCCTGGGTAAGGGAGGGATCAAGTATGTTGTATCTACCCAGCTTCTCTCCTCAGGATCGAATCAGTCCCAATCAACAAGATATTGAAGTCTGCCGTTCCGCCTCCGAGAGTTAAGGATTTCTTTGACTCTGTAGATGTTGTCTTGGTTCTCGATCTCTGGTGGAGGAGGGGATTCCGGGGTATCTGGAGGAGGAGGGAACAAAGAGTTAATGTGAACTTTCAGAAGGGATACGTGAAAGGTAGGTGCTATACGGTAATGTGGCGGTAGTCTTAGGAGGTAGGTGACATCATTAATTCTCCTGACAATGGGGAAAGGTCCAATGCGCATGTCTGCCTGCATCTGATGCCTCCTCACTGCCCTCTGCAGGGTGAAAAGTGGTGGTTGAAACTCTAGAACACATTGAAAAGGGGTAAATCCAGTAGTTTTTTTGCCTGAGGGGGTTTTGAGCAGAGTATGTGGGCGGAGTGGAGCGGCAAGAAATTGGTCGTGGCAATATGCTCTCAGGTACCGGCAGATCTCCTGGATCTTGCGCCATTTGATTGCGGGTGGTATCCCGAAGACATGATTGCGGGTGGTATCCCGCAGATGGTTACCCCCAATAACCGGAAGAATTCCTTCCAGACACGTGACGTAAATTGAGAACCCCGGTCAGAGACTATGTCCTTCGGTATTCCTAAATGCCTGAAGACATGAAAGAAAAGGGATTGTGCAGCACTCAGAGCGGTAGGAAAACAAGGTAATGGTATTAGTTTACAGGCCTTTGAGACTCTATCTACCACTACTAAAATAGCTGTATATCCATCGGATTCAGGAAGGTCGGTGGCGAAATCTATCCCAATGTGGGACCAAGGCCTCTGGGGTATCGGTAATGGCACAAGCTTACCCTCTGGTAGGTGTCTGGGCGAGTTGGTGATGGCGCAGACGGAGCACCCTTTGACGTACCTACGGACATCCTGTGCCATCTCGGGCCACCAGAATTTCGAGTGCAGGAGATTGTGGGTGCGCTGAGTTCCTGGATGTCCTGATCCTAAGGAGGTGTGAGCAGATTCAAGCAGAATATGACGGACATGAAGAGATACATATTGTTTATCAGCTGTAACTTTGGGTGGCGCTGGGTCGTGCTGAAGTGCTTGGTTGATCTGGTCTTGTAATGACCATTGAATCGGCGCTTGGAAGATGGAAGGTGGTAAGACAGGTTCGGGTTCCTACTGATGGGATCTGGCTGATACTGGCGTGATAGTGTGTCGGCCTTTGTATTCTTAGTCCCCGGTCAGTAGGTTATGGAAAAGTCAAATCGGGTGAAGAATAAGGCCCACCTAGCCTGGCGTGGGTTTAGATGCTTTGCCTCACGGAGGTACTGGACGTTTTTGTGATCGGTGATCACCTGAAAGGGTGTTTTGGCTCCCTCCAGCCAGTGGCGCCACTCTTCGAGTGCCAGTTTGGCAAGCAGTTCTCAATTCCCCACGTCGTAATTCTGCTAAGAGAGTGATAATTTATTTGAATAATAAGCGCAAGGCTGTAATTTATTTGTGTTACCATTTCTCTGAGAGAGGGTGGATCCAACGCCCGTGGTGGCAGCATCCACTTCCACTATAAACTGCAACTCGGGATATGGATGAAGCAGAATGGGTGCAGTGCAGAAGGCTTCTTAGAGCTTAGTGAAAGCTTCTTGAGCAATGGGACTCCAATTGATCTTGGTTTTAGCGCCTTTAAGGAGACAGGTGAGAACAGATGATATTTGACTGTACTCAGCAATTAATCGTCTGTAAAAGTTGGCAAAGCCAAGAAATCGTTGGAGTTCTTTCACAATGGAACAGGCCACTCTGCCACAGCAGCCCCTTTTTGTGGGTCCATCTCGATCCAGTCTTGGAAGATGTAATATCCAAGGAAGTGAAATTGAGAGAGATGAAACTCACACTTTTCTCCTTTTAGGTACAGCTGGTGTTCTCTAAGGTGTTGGAGGACCTAGCGAACGTGAGAAATATGAGAGGTTAAATCAGGTGAATAAATTTATTTAAAGATTTATTTAAAGTTTGGTAATCAATACAGGGGCATAGACCACCATCTTTCTTTGCTATGAAGAAGAAGCTTGAGGCTGCTGGTGAGATGGAAGGACGAATAAAGCCTTGCTTTAATGCCTCTGCTATATACTCCTTCATTGCTTCCTGTTCCGGTAAAAAGAGAGGATAGACATGACCTTTAGTCAACTTAGCATTAGGCACCAGAGTGATGGAGCAATCCCAAGGGGCGGTGTGGTGGAAGTTTCGTTGCCACCTGTACTAAACACATCTAGGAAATCTTGATACTCCGAGAGAATAGGAGTTTTCATGGCCACCTCAGGACTTCAACTGTGGGCTAGAGACAGGTAATATTTCGCTGTGGGAGAGCTGGAAACAATTGTCTATGCAATAGTCACTCCTGGCACAGCCTGCCTGCTGAGAGTTTGCTGTGAGTTTGTAGCGTGTGTTTGTAGCTCCATAGCCTTGTTTTTCTGTCTATTACTAGCTGCTGTTTATAGTGATAAATATACAACCTAACTGCCTCGATATTTCCTATAGTAAATTTCCTATAGTATATATCAAACCTATCTGTTTGTTGATTGTTTGCGTTCATTCTAAAAAATCGGCAAGTGCAGCTTGTTAGCATTCATCTGCTGGTTAGCGTGTTTTTCGTATCTTCTTGTTCGCTCCGACGCTCCGTTTTCACAAGTTTATCAAGCAACAGTGGTAAGTGAATAATCCATCAATCACGGTGATTATGCCTTTTTCTCTCTAGTTGTTTGCACATCATGCCACATGTATAGTTTATCTCTCTCTGTTGGCGATGAGGGTTTCACATGTGATAAATTCAGGGAAATACCTAGGCTGACAGAGAAGATCCTAGAACAAGAGACACGCATCCAAACTTTAACAGAGGACAGTCAGAATGTGAGGGCTATATATACGGCTTTGGATGTGGGTAGTTCAGCTCACGTACATTGTTCAGTTCCGGCTGCGCCCGCGCAGCAGGGCAAGTGGGTGACTGTGAGACGGCATAGTCGTGGGTCAAAAAACATCCATTCCAATCAAACAGGTTTTCCCCACTCAGTGACTCACCCACTGGGAAACCTGATGAAAGAGCTCTAGTAATTAGCTATTCTATTGTACAGAAAGTGAAAATAGAGACACCATAGTCCAATGTGTTCTGGGAGCCAGAGCGCCTGACATCTTGGCAAATTTGAAAGTGCTGGCTAATGCTAAACGTAGATTCAGTAAGATTGTAATTCATGTCGGCGCTAATGATGCTTGACTACACCAGTCGGAGATCACTTAAAATTATGTTAAAGAGGTGTGTGAACTTGCAAGTACGATGTCAGACACTGTAATATGCTCTGGTCGCCTCCCTGCTTACCGGGGTGATGAGATGCACAGCAGACTGCTGGGTCTCAATAGCTGGATGTCTAAGTGGTGCCCGCAAAATAGCATAGGTTTTATAGACAATTGGACGAGTTTTTGGGGCAGACCAGGGGCCTCATGTATAAAGACTTGCGTAGAATTATTACTAAAACATTGCATACAGACAATCCTGGAAATGTGCGTACGCACAAAAAAATTCAGATGTATGAAACCCTGCGTACGCGGAAACCCACTTATATTCTATTTGTACATCTGAATTAACGTGGCATCAGCTTTTCTGCCGCTGGTCGTTGCTTTTTAAAAACAAAAACGTAACGTTATAGGTTATTTAACAAACAAAAATGTTCCAAAAGTTTTTTTTTTTTATTGACTTAAAAGAAAAACGAAACGAAAAAAAATAATTTTGCCATTACACACAAAACTAAACTGTTTTTGTAGCCGAAACAGTAGCTAGACTGGTCAGAGCGGCAATATTTCCATTAATGTGTTTACATCTCTGAATATTTTGATTAAAATCGGCCTCCTATGTTTATAGAATTATGCTTATGAGCATATAAATGTAGTATTATAATCGAAGTATTGCATTTACATGAGGTACAGTTTAATCGCAATACTGCCAAGATCTCATAATAATTGCATTAAGAGGGTCTATGTAAACGCACTCACTGTCATTGCCATAGACTAAGGGTTGTATACATTTGCAAATGCTTTTATATGTATCACATAATTGGTATAAAAATAATGCGTCAATTAACCCATTTTACCAATTCTACATTAATAGCAATGTTTTCCACGTGTTGGTACTTTGATACTTTGTAATGTGCAATTTAAAACAATTGCCTCTAGGAGTCGCCAACGTACATAAAGCAAATACGCACAAGAAGTAGACGTACGCCAGACATGGAGTTGATTCTCACGTTCATTTCATTGTTAGTAAATCCCAACGTGAGCGTGAAATCTGGCGTACGCAGTTTTTGTGAGTACGCAGCGTTGATACATGAGGCCCCAGGATCTATCTGTTATCCATCCCAGAAACCCATGGAGGAATATTTTACAGAGGCCCTGGCCTTTGGTTTCCTGCACCATTTCTTTACACAATTTAATTTCACTGTAACCTAGCATCCAGGATGTAATAATTCCTCTGCCAGTGCAGCTCTGTAGGCTTGGCTCATCCAGACAGACAAAGAAGCCGGTAAGGAACTGCTTTTGGCGGCCCACTCTTAAAGGGCTAGTTTACTCCCAAATGAAAATTCTGTCATTAATTACTCACCCTCATATCGCTCATCTTCTAAACACAAATTAAGTTTTGCAGCGCTACAAGAATACTTTTTTTTAGGGAAAAGAAACAAAAATAACAATTTACTCATCCATTCTTCTTACGTGTTCTGCCATTTTAGAGAGTATCACAATGCAACACATACGCACGCTTTACATATGGGGGGCTTTTACTCTTTTACTTTTACTCTATCCTTTTACTATTGGTGTCACTAATTACATCAATGCTTTCTCCACCTTCACTACGACCCCTGAGCAAGGCACTGCTCCCCAGCTGCTGTGTGTGCTGCTCACTTCTCACTGCTGTAATGTGTGCACTTTCTGCTAACTTTTTTTAAACACACAGATGATATTTCTGCTCTGGTAATCGTGGTCATTGACCTTCTGCAAAGAGATGCAAGTGATGAATTCTGAAGCAGTCACAGGATTGTTTGGTTGTTTGTTGGATGTCTAACACTGAGATGCACCCCTGCTCTGTAGTTCAAATATTTACTAAGACCCTTTAAACTTGCTAACCTCTCTTAACCCCATGCTGTGCTGTTGTTGAGTTGAACTTACTTTATAAAAGAAGTTGGAGCGTCCGACAGCGCCGATCTTGCCGAGGTGATTCATGAAGCACAGGTTTCCTTCGGTGGAGCCATAGATCTCACACATGCGGATGTCACCAAAGCGCCTGAGGAACTCCCTCCAAACGTCCTGCCGGAGGCCGTTCCCAACTCCCATGAGCACCCTGTGGTCCTTCTCATCCTCTGCCTAATAGACATACACATAAAACACTTTTTGTCAAATCATTAAAACCTACATGTGTGTAGAACCTAATCTATATACATTACTAAGGGAGGTGCTTCCAGAAGTCATATATCCTCCTCTGAATATATTATTAACTCGTCATTGTCATTAAAACATGTCCAGAAAACTTTCAAACTGGTTTTTGTTAGGTTTTTAATGAAAAAAAACTTGACCCAGAAGAATTAGTTCATTACAGACCGATCTCGAATCTCTAGTATCACAACTATGTTCCTTCTTAGAGAAAAATGGTATCTGTGAGGATTTCCAGTCAGGATTTAGACCGTGTCATAGTACTGAGACCGCTCT
>JAUCMT010000002.1:64510-80260 GCA_032357475.1 Enteromius thamalakanensis
GCTTAAATATCTTAATTTAACTTATGCTTAGTCCTGGTTTAAGCTAAGCCCTGTTTGTGAAACCGGGCCTTGTGTTTATAATAGCTTGCTGTCATAATAATAATTAATAATAAGCTTGTAACTGCTTTAGAAATTCATTCCAAACTCCTAAACCTGCAATATTCTTTAAACATTTATTTTCAAAATGAGCCCTGAGCTCTTATTAATATAGTGTAAGCACAGACAGGAGCGGGTCACGTGTTCATGATGTCTGTGTTTCAGAAGCAGATGCTCGTCTGCGACCGCAGATTCAGCTCTACCTGTCTTATAAAGACTACAAGCTCTCTGTGATGATAAAGCATCTGAAAAATATTGTGAGTCAGTGCCAATATTGTTCTTGATTTGAAAATCAGGTGACACTTAAAGCCTTCGTGTGTGTGCGTGTATATATATATATAATGCATGATAAAATGATTTGAATGCAGTAATTATGCTTTGTAATGCACTGTATCGTCTAATGAATAACTGTAACCACAGATACAATAATTAAATAATTATCTGTTCGTTGTTAAACTGTTTGTAGATACAGTGCATTAAAACACATGAGAAATATTACAACGCATTTTAACATTACAATCCTATATGAAAAGACATCATTTTTTACAGCGTACTTTAATTAAAGTGTTTCAGAAAATCATTTACATCTTTCTTCATTATTGGAGAATAAAGTTTTTAATTGATTGAAGGTTGTTGGCGTAGGAAGGATTGGATCTGTTCTCCTGAACGCGTGTAAACCTGTTGTTCTGTCTGTCAGAGGCTGTCTAACGGCTCGTGTCCGGACGCTTATGTGGTCACGAGACTAAGACCCGACCCACAGGACAAGAGCAAGAAGAAGACCAAAGTGGTCCGAAGCAATGACAATCCCACGTTTAACGAGCTGGTGAGGGAAGAGATATGTCTGTGTTTAACGAGGCTTTCAGAACTTCTCTCAAACCTGTAGCTTTCTCCTCAGATCGAGTACAGGAACGTGTCCGGTCTCCACGGCCGGGTGCTGGAGGTGACGGTGAAGAGCAGGAAGACCTTCGTAGCAGCTACTAACGTGGTTCTGGGAGACGGGGTCCTGGACCAGGAGAAGTGGTTTCCTCTGGGCTTCTCGGCTGTGTAAAGGAGAACCATATGTGCTTCTGATGGACATCATGTGCTGGAGACGACAATCTTGATCAGTATTTCCAGAAGTCATGAAGAACCGCTCAGAAGATGCCAGACCTGGTTGTGGTTCTCCTTCACTGAACGGGTCTCGCTCATCTGACGCACGAACACACATTAAAGCTGGATCTGTAACTCGTGTGATTTACGGTCACTCTACTGCATTATTCACTGCTGTGATGTGCATTAAGTTATATTTGGGATGTCAGTCTGAAACTGTAAAGCTGCTTTGAAGCACTTTTTATTGTATGATGAGCTATATTAGTGAAACATGAAGAAGTGTGTTTGTACTGTGTGTGTGTGTGTGTGTGTGTATGTGTGTGTGTGTAAACGTTATACACACACCTAGCCAGTCTCCAGACCTAAACCCAATTGAAATCTTTGGAGGGAGCTGAAACTCTATGTTCAGAGACAGCCCCGAAACCTGACAGATCTAGAGAAGATCTAGAGAAGATCTAGAGAAGGTCTGTATGGAGGAGTGTGTGCAAACCTGCTGAAGAGCTACAGGAACCGCTTGACCTCTGGAATTAACCAAGGCTTCTGTACCAAACATTAACATTGTTTAACTCAAGAGATCAAATACTTGTGACACAGTAATTCCCAAATAAAATGTAAAACAAAATCATTCGATGTTTTCTGGATTGTTCTTTCTAGATTGTGTCTCTCAGGGGAAATGCACCAGTGCTGAAAAGTGTAGACCCCTCCACGATACCCTAACCCTACAAAATCACAGGGTGATCAAATACTTATTGACCTCACCGTGTATATATATATATATATATATATATATATAATGTATAAAATAAATATTAAAACAAAACACTACATACACAATAAACCTCTCTCTCCTTCTATTACTCTTAAAGTCCACTTAGCAGTTGAATCTTCATGACCTTTGACCTACAGATAAAGAAAATATTAAAACACTGAATCACATATTTCAAGTTAATAAAAATAATCATAAAAAGCAGTTTAAGTTTGTCTAAGCGTCAATCACAGATAAACATTCACTAAAGAGTGTCTATTTTAAACCCTGAGACTTCACCTGTAGACATGATTCCAGCACCGTCTCTGTTCTTCAGATCCGACTCCTTGGACTCCTCTAAGGAAGCGGAAGTTAACCTCTCACAGGAAGTTATCTGAGCCACAAACTTCAGGATAGGCCAGGCTTGTTATAAAATGTTGCACAGAATCCGTCCCACCTTTCATCACACGACTATTTCTCAAATGTTCGGAGAAGGTGTAGGACTCTCTTATAGATGTGAAATCTAGAAATCTCTAGTGATTTTAAAAGTGTGCATCATCAACGTTATCAACTTCCTGTATAATAGAGCCCCAAATCAGAGTTACATGAAGTGTTAGACCCTTGTCCATGTCTTCGTCAGACATCTGCGTTGATTTCCCAGTGAAACTGTGCTACCTTACTGCCAAGAAAGAGATGCATGCACATAAAGGTGAGTGATAACCCCGCCCCTTGAATGTGATTGGGTGGTTTCGTCACACTGACCTGGTAACCCCGTTAATAAACGTTATGTGTGTTTGAAAGAAATATCCCTGAGGTTTATCTTTTTGGCTTTTGTAGTGTAGATCGAGATGATCGGGATGTGAGAGCGACACCCTGCGTTCAGATTACATTCACACCCTCTTTACTGAAAACTACAAGAATCTGGATACCCCTGATCCGTATTAAAACTAACTCATGCCAGGGGAAGAGATATTCTTCCGGTGCTGTACGTCTCTCTTTCATCCGTTCACAGAGTAACACTACATGACAAGATCCTGGCATGAATCTGCAGCAGACAGAAGAGCACTTTATCATATAAAACATTATGTGTGTAAAAGAATCCCAATAACAGAACAGAATTCACAAGAGAGAGGATGAGGGTTTCCCATGGAGCTCAAAAACAGAGACATTAGTTTTGCAGCAGTACAGAAACCGATTTATTCTTTATATACTGACGGCGTTTAAAAGTTTTCAACAGAAAAGATTTACAGGAGATTAAGGGGGAAATAATTCCTTCTGCGTCTGATGTCGGCTGTGTTTCTCTTGTTTTCTGGCTGTCCGGCACTTCTGAAGAACTTGGCACCTCAGTCAATAATATTAATAATAATAATAAAGCATATCCGGGAGGTCAGATCCGTGTGAGCTGGTGCCACAGACTCGAGGGAAGAATACTCTCCACTTTCTCCATGATGAAGTTCAGCGGTGCGAACAGAGTGCTCAGGAACTGAGACAGAGACAAGAGAGATATCTGAACACAGACAAGATCACCTCCGCATTAACACTCCAGAACAGAAGAGAAAACAAGACATGTTGGCGTAACTTCCACTGGTGACGAGGGGACATAAAAAATCAATCCCATGTAAATGCAGGAAATATTTCCCTCACTTCTTAAACCAAAGCATGTTGGTAGAAATTAGCAGTGCTGGCCACAAGTACCATGAGTTACTTCTCCCCAGCAACTAGTGAAGCATCTCCTGTGTCTCACGTACAGCTCTGGGGTTGCCATGTTGAGAAAAATCAGGAGTGTGTGCAGATGATAAACATCTCACTCACATAAAAACACTCTCAGCGTTCCTCAAAATTCATAAAAAGAGTGAAATGCAACCTTGCAATTATTAATGAACACAGATACTCTGCATGTGTTTAGTTTTATTAACCAGTGTCTTTGCTGCTGACACTCTTTTCAGCCACACTAATAAACACAAGTGACGTGATATAAACCTGAACGTGTGTGTTCTATTTTTCCGTTCCTTTAGAGCGCTGAACTTTCTTCTTCATGTATCCCAGAACAGCAGCACGGCTGAGAGGTTTGTGTGAGCAGCGCCCTCTACTGCACAGATGTGAATTAGCCAAAAAATATTAACACCTATAATAACAAAATAATTCCTTTTTTATATTAAAAACTAATTTAATAACAAGCATGCCCAGCCTAGACGAGAAAAAGAATTGTTTAGTGACGAAAAGTGACATTTGTTTTGGGACTAACGCAATATGTGTCACTTTCCACTGAACACTTTCATCTTCAGACAGCACTACATGTTAAACACAAACTTGAGCGTGATGAGTTCTCTCTGTCTGACCCTGTGTATCTCTTCATCACAGTGACGCTGGTGAACAGTGGTGTGTGTGTGTGTGTGTGTGTGTGTGACACTCACGGCTTTAGCAAACACTCCCATGAGCTCTGGGAACTGATGCGTGAGGAGCGCCAGCATGGCTGTGAAGGAGCAGAGACCCGCTGTGAAGAGGATGAAGAACGGCAGCTCCTTCTTCGGATACACCGACACCTCGTGGAACACTGCTTACACGCGCACACACACAGATTCAGGGTTAACTACCACTGCATCGAGAGAGAAGCGCCTCAGTGATCTCACGCTAATGTTGTGTGTGTTCATGTTTTGGAGCTTGACCGCTGTGGTGGACATTAGAATAACGCCAGACGTGTTCAGAGACATGCGTCAGTAATCACACACTCTTTATCCCTGGAGTGCCTGACACAACAATTAATACTCAGAAAGCCTCTCAAAATTCAATCACTTGACGTCTTAGTGAGGCGAGACTGAAATAATCACACATAGCTGAAGAAATAACGTCTCCTCAGAAGATGTTTTGGAGGCTTGTGAAGATCATTGCTCCGCTGAGGAACAGTGAAAATAAAGCTCCTCAAAAGATCCTGATTCTTCTAGAAAATGACCGATGAGCTGCTTCGGTCCAGAAAGAGTTATTCTGACGCTAACGTCATCACAATCAGTCCAGATCTGCGAGGAGCAGCAGCGTAATGTTTGTTAAATTGTACTAAAGGGTTAATATAGTGATGCACTGCACTGATGGGTTCAGTGAGGATCTGGACATCAGTCTACAGGTCAGATGCAGGAAAATCTCTTACTTGGTAGCAGTTCTCTGTCCGCCGTCTCTGTACAGACTGGATATGGATAGAAGAGATGGCCTTTCTCCAGAGGATATGGAATCATTCTGAAAGCTGAAACAACACAAAGAACGAGCTGAAAACACAATACTACCGAGAGTCCGAGTTCTTCACTAGAGCACGGAGAGGAAGATCGTACGGAAGAGGCTGTTATTGTGTAAAAATCCTTCCCTGCTCATGATCTGTGTCTCAGTCAGGTAACGGTCAGTAATATCAGTTATTTATCTACAGCCAATCTGAATATTCTCCTCTGTAGAGCTGAAACACAGTGTATTTATTTATGTCCATCTCTCGAAGACTTCCCTTTCATAGCTAATCATGCTACAGACCTGATGTCAATTAACTTCATTAGCTGCTAGATGTTCTCTCAGAGGAATCTCTTGTGGCAGACATCGGATGTGAAGTGAGCTCATTTAGTGTCACACGTGTTTTATTGTGATACTGGCTCATGTGATTCCAAAGTCTTCAGCCCAACATTTCCAGACTCTGGGTTGCTAATGAGCGGGTCACACCGGGTCATACCACAGAGCAGCAGAACAATCACTCACTTCCTTCCCAGGTGCAGTGCAGCAGGTTGAGCGCGCCCTCCACCCGCTTCCAGTGCTGAAGGTGGAAGAAGGTGTAGGCGATGGCCTCGCTGTCCCCGCGCTTCAGGATGTGCTCCGGAGGCAGGATCAGGCTCTTCATCTCTAAGAGGTACTGTGAAGAGAACGAGAGTCAGGTCACGGCTGAGGATGAGGATGATGAGGAGGATGAGGAAGAGGCTCACTTTCGGTACGTGTGGGTTGAACTCCACCGCTCTGTGTATGGCTTCTACAGCGTTCATTTCTGCTGTGCTCAAACCTCTGCGTGACGCTGCCTCTGGAGAAAACCTGCAGGAACACACATCAGAAGAGCTTCAGCAGGAAGGGTTTAATTCAACTAATCTCTCCTTCTGGAAATACATTCAATCGTAACAAAACAGAGCCCTTTACAAAAACAAGGCAACATTTAAATCCCAGCCTAAAATATACTATTCATGTTTATATATAACCATATATTATGATAATATGCAAATAATGCCGTTTCTAAAATACCTTCTATTTGCTGTCGAACTATCTCTTCTCTAGTGAACTAACGAGCGGTGGACACATGGCTTTCCCGAGGTAAATGATATGCTACGTGACGTGTTTATAAGTTCGTTTCACAGCTGAAACACCGATGGAGCAAGAGATGACCATTCATGTTTATTTCACATTAAAACCAATAAAGAGTAACAACACTAGTTTGGAAGAATACATGTACCGTTAGTACGAACGTGATTTGAGAAACTCCAGTGAACTGTCCCTTTAAGAGCACGTGCTCAGTAAACCACACCACAGCAGAAAGATGTTATTTCAACAGTAACTAACCATAAGTAACTTTGCAACTACGTGTGAACTCATTCCATGTGAAAGTAACCTTATAAAGAGCATTTATTTATTTAGCAGCTGAAATAACATTTCCCATCAGCCCCAGTGTGAATATTGTGAGAGTGAATGGACACTCACTTATCAGACACGGCCCTGGCCTTCAGCAGCGCTGCTGTGTAGCAGATGGTCGCCGACTTCGGCAAACTGATGTCTGTGAACGAGAATAAACAGCAGTTAACTGTATATTACAGCAGAAGACGTTCAGAGGGATTATTAGAGCAAATCATTTACATTTCTGCTTTAAATGTTTTAAATGTTTGTAAATATCAGAAAAGCGAATGATATCTGCTCGAGTGAGACGTCTGTGCTGCTGGAGAAACAGAAACTCAATTACTCGTGTGTGAAAACAGATATTAAGAATCCTTTCCCATTTGTGTCGGATGCAGGGTTGCCAGGTCAGTGTTTATTCCACAGAACTGGGCTACTTTTAAACTGCTTCTGTGGGTTGATCTTCTCGCGTGGGTTAAAGGTTTGAAAATGTTGAATGCATTTATATAGAGCTTTACTGTGTATAGCCATACGCCCAAAGCCCTTTACAATCATGTGTGGGGGGGGGCTCAACCCCCACCAGTGTGCAGCATCCACCTGCAGGAGATGATGTGACGGCGCCAGTGCAGGACCACAGAGACCGCAGAGAGTCAGGACCTCGGTTTAGTGTCCCCGTCACTGTACTGGGGCATTAGGACCCACACAGACCACAAGGTGAGCGCCCCCTGCTGGTCTCTCTAACACCTCTACCAACAGAACCTAGTTTTCCCAGGAGGTCTCCCATCCAGGTACTGACCAGGCTCAACCCTGCTTAGCTTCAGTGGGCGACCAGGCTTGGGCTGCAGGGTGATATGGCTGTGGCTGTTCCTGAAGGGTTTCCAGTACATGTCCCGTATGCATCAGACGTTTAGCCAGCGTTCCATGGTCTGAGGCTGAGACTAGGCCTGTCTTGACCCTCAGCAGAGCCTCCTGGAATTACATGAAAGCAGTGGACCAGTTTCATGTTTCTGGGTTTCTCCGCAGCAGAAGTTGTCAAAGTTGGGTTAACTTGAAGAGCAGTGAATGTGAGATACTACAATTACATTTTTTTTATTTGATGCCAAAGTAATCTAATACAAAGAATGGTGTTATAAAAGTACATAATAATAAAAAATCAAAAATGAAAAACGTTTAAGGATCATTAAACGTGTCAACAGTCTTGTGAAAAGGGTCTATGAAAACATCTGTTTCTATAGTTTTTTCACACCTGTGTCTACTTAGTTCTCATGTAGTTCCTTGTGTTTCTCGATGTATATTTAGCACTTATTATAATTTTACTTTACGTTACATTAACTAAGAATGAGGCTAAATATACAGATGTTGTCAGTGCAGCGGTTGCTCTTTGTATCATGTTTAAGGAAGGGTGTTGCAGAAAGAGTGGGTTATTTTATTTCCACTTTCAGCCCCTGCATGTTAACTTTATTATATTGTATGCTTAAAAATATTTTGTTGTCCATTTTGTATGATATTGTGTTTTGGTGACAGACTCGTATGATATTTGAGTGATGATTTATATGCACAGATCCTGTATGTGATCGAGGATTTGCTCGGCCAAGAGGAGCTTCATGTGAAGGTGACCATATTTAGTGATAATGAAGTAACTTCACGGGTTAATAATGCACCGTGCCCTCACCCCCTCTCTCTCTCTGTGTGTGTGTGTAGATGTAAACGAATGTGAGGTGTTTCCTGGAGTGTGTCATAATGGACAGTGTGAGAACACAAGAGGATCGTTTAGATGTCAGTGTCCAGAGAGTCTCAGGCTGGACGTCTCTGGACGTGTCTGTGTGGGTGAGTCACAATCAACAATCCAGAATAATGATTTGTAGTCTGGTACTTATTAAAAATTACATGACGAAGATTGTGTGTTGTCTATTAGATTGCATTTATAGACTGTGTTCTGATGGGCATCCCATGACCCCTTTAATGCACTGAAGCATGTTTTCTGATCTGGCTCTTCTGAGGTATGACTAGTTAAAGTGCTCCTATTATGGGTTATGAAAGGTTCATATTTTGGTTTTGGGAGTCCCAAGGTTAACATGCATGCAGTCAAAAACTCTTTCATTGTCTCTTTGTCTCTGAATCTAGTGGTGAAGAAGGAATTTGCATTTTCATTCATACCAGCATTAAAATTGAATTTTCCCAGGTCTGCGCAACAGTGTGTTAATGTTTCCCTTTGACATCATCAGGAAACGTTTTAAAAACGACTCGTTTCAATGCTTCAGAGTCAACTCTTTCTTCTGAGAGGCAATAACTTTATAAAGATTTCATTCACTTAGAGCTGTGTTACACACTGCACGAAAGATCATTTTCAAAAATCCATAATATCTGTAGGGGTGTAGTAACCACTACTCCTATAACTTTATTTTAACATCAGTGCTCATGGAAGTCTTTTTTAGCAATCGTTTCAAACATGTGAAAGTTAGAAGAGCAGCTGATGTTGTTTTGTGATGCAGAGTACTGGAAGGAAATGTTCTTTCTTTGTCTGTTGTTCCCCAGATGTTCGTTCGGAGCCCTGTTTCCTCATCTATGATGAAGACGTGTGTTTGCAGGCAGTGCCGGGACGCTTCCGTATGGACGTGTGCTGCTGTACGGTGGGCTTGGCCTGGGGCAGAGACTGTGAAGCGTGTCCTGAGCCTGGCTCGAGCCAGTTCAACGTTCTGTGTCCGAGAGGACCAGGCTTCGCCAACAAAGGAGATGCGCTCACTGGAAGAGCTGTGTATAAAGGTCAGACAGATACCAGTGCTTTAGCTCCCCTGCACCTGCTCTTATGAAGCTCATGCATGCTGTAAGTTGATGAAGTTTTGCGATCCTCTCTTTGTCAGATATCAATGAGTGTAAAGTTTTCCAAAGCATCTGTGTTCATGGAAAATGCCGGAACACCATTGGAAGCTTCAGATGTCGTTGTGAGAGTGGCTTTGCTCTGGATACCAACGAGCAAAACTGCACAGGTGACTCTGAGTGTCTGTGAAGATCATCTTCATCAGTAAACTCACAGTAATGAGTGATAATTCAGACCCCCGAGTGCATTCTGGTATCAAATATTGCACTTCCTAATATAATCCAGAATATAAACTGTTGTGTCTGTGAATTTTCCCAGATATTGACGAGTGTGTGATCTCTCCTGACGTCTGTGGTCGTGGCACGTGTGTGAACACACTGGGCAGTTTTGAGTGTGGCTGTTTTCCGGGCTATGAGAGTGCGTTTATGATGATGAAGAACTGCGTGGGTGAGTGACTTCACTGACATTGATTTACTTTTATGTATTTAAACATTTTATATATCTGTATGAATTTCTTTCCTCTGCCGAACACAACGGAAAATATTTTGAGGAAAGTTAGCAACCAGGCTGTTTTGGTGACTATTGACCATAGTAGGAAAAAAATAGCTTTCTTTGTGTTCAGAACATAGAAAATCATACAGGTTTGGAACTGCTCGAGGATGAGGAAGCGATGACAGAATTTTAATTTTTGGGTCAACTGTTCCTTTAACTTGCTGCCCAATTGCCAGTTGCTAATGTAATGATGTAATATTAATGTAACTGACTTGCCCTGTCAAAGAATTTCATGCGTCTGCGTGCAATGCATGTCTAAGCATACTGTTGGGTTCCTAAGGGTTCTTAAGTATGTGTCCCCAGAGGATTGTGGGAAACTAGACAGGTGGAGTATATAATTAGCCTTGAGTTCCCTGATTATGAGAGGACCCATCACTGTGGTGTGTGTGATGCTGTAGATATTGACGAGTGTGAGCGGAACCTCTCTCTGTGTGATGGAGGCATCTGTGAAAACACTGAGGGCAGCTACAGGTGTGTTTGCCCTCCCGGTCATCAGCTGTCTGAGGACGCCAGTGCCTGTGAAGGTCAGAACCTGTGAGATCTTTCATTCATTGGTCTGGTTACTCTCCTGGATCTGATGTTATGGTTTGTCTGCAGATGTGAACGAGTGTGAGCTGAGCAGCAGCTTGTGTCTGAATGGCAGGTGTGTGAATGTGCTGGGGACGTACCAGTGCTCCTGTACCTCTGGTTATCAGACCACACCTGACAGGAAACACTGCACAGGTCAGAGCCCTGCGTGACAGTAGCTTTAGATCAGCTTTAACTCTCCATTTATCTGTTCATTTACTCATTTGCTCCCGCTTTCATGTGTGAATGGATAGATAAATCAATGAAAGGAGGAGTATATAACCACAAAGTGGGTATTCATACACTACTGTTCAAAAGTAAAAACTGTAAATATTATTATAGTTCAATAAAAGTGATGTTTTTCTGTTCCTCAGATGTAGATGAGTGTACGATCGAGAACGGAGGATGTGAGCTGTACTGTAGTAACTCAGAGGGCAGTTACTCCTGCAGCTGTGGTCAGGGTTATGCTCTGACCCCGGACCAGCGGACATGTGCAGGTTCTATATCTACAGAGGCCTTTTAACACGGCAGCCGCTCATTTACAAACATATCTGACTGAGTGAGCTGAGGAACGTACAGTATGTGCACACATTCACACGCTGTCTCTCTGTGTGTCAGATGTGAACGAATGTGAAGAGGATGCTGACTTCTGTGAAGGTGGTCAGTGCACTAATGTCCCTGGAGCCTATCGCTGTGTGTGTCATGAGGGATTCGTGGCTTCAGCGGACATGAGCACATGCATCGGTATACTGCGCAATTCCCTTTTAGTTTTAGGAAAGTCTGTATTTGTTCATTTTTGTGTAATTCAGCTTTCAAGAATGAATGTTTACATGAGTGAATGTTTAAATAAATGTTTATTTTTGGCTGTTAAAAATACTGGTGTTCTAAATCCTGCTCGATGTGATTTTACCAAGACATGATCCTGGATCAACATTACTGTCCAAAATTATAGACTTATCCTAAACCCTACTTCTAAACCTAACATGATCACAAGCCTAAAACAAATGTTTCCTGAAAAATGATCCCTCAAATCTGATTGGCTGATTGGATGTTGAAAATCTTGTACTTGGTGAAATCAGCTCACCGTCCTTTAAGCAGAACCGGATTTTGCTGAGTGCGGTGTGTCCCTGGGTCGACATTGTGATTAGCCAATCAGATCTGAAGAACCAGTTTTTGTGAAGTTTAGGCTTACAGTCAGTGTCTGGTGTTTGTACATCAGTGTCGGTCATCTATCATTTCCTCTGATTTTAGGCAGTGCTCATGGGTAGGGTTAGTTTAGGTGTAGAGATATTGTCAAAACTAAAATTTTGGAGTAAAATGTTGGTCCAGGGTCAACAAGGTATGTTAACCCAGGAACACACCTCACTCAGTGCGTGTTTTAGTTAAACATGAATGTCAAAAGGATGTCTTACCAGATGCCTCGGTGTCTTTCTGCACCGGGTCTGTCTTCAGTCTTAGTCTTCTGATGATCTGATTTGGTTTAGTCTGATGCTGTGGGACTTTGTTTTCAGATGTGAATGAGTGTGAACTCAACGCCAACATCTGTGTGTTTGGGGAGTGTGAGAACACCAAGGGCTCCTTCATCTGTCATTGTGAGCTGGGTTACTCCGTGAAGAAAGGAACCACTGGCTGCACCGGTCAGTCCTGATCCTGTTCATACTCAGTATTACTGTAGGAATACTTCCATTCTGTACCTGTACTGCTATGTCATTGCTCCACAGGCTGGACTAGATGGTTTTGGTCTGTGGTGTAATCTCTTGTGCTCTGATGCAGATGTTGATGAGTGTGAGACGAACACTCACGACTGTGACACACAGTCCATCTGTGTTAACACACTGGGACACTACCGCTGCTCCTGCAGGGACGGATGGTCAGGAGATGGACTCAGATGTGCTGGTGCGTCTTATGATTTACCATGATGCTGTGTGTAGTTCAACTCTGATGATTATAATGTCAATCCAGCAGAAAACCCACTGTAATAACTCATATACAGCTTCATATTAATTTAAACCTTACTAACATTGCTGTATTTATTTTCTGAATCAGAAAGATGCTGCGCTAAAATGGGAAATGTTTAGAATAAAAGTAGTCCCTGAAAAGTTTTAAATGTAGTCAAAGGAAAGAGTGGCAGAAACATGGAAGATAAAAGCTGCGAAAATGTTCCGTTCTTCTGGAAACATTGCACGTGTTTTGAAGAAATGCAGAAACAAAAGCACTGAAACTTCATTTTTCCTCCTATCTCATTTTTCACGTTACAATTAGATCTTGTTTTATTAATAACATTAATTAAGGCATTTGCTAATATGAACAAATAATGAGTAAAAAATTGTAAAGCATTTATTAATCTTTGTTAAAACATTTTGGCTTGATTTCCACACCCTCATGTCCTCCCAAACCTGAGTCATTTTCTTTCTTCCGTGGGCCACAAAAGAAGATATTTTGAAGAATGTTGGTAACCAAAACCAGAGAAGAAATAAACTCTCATATGTTAGAATCAACTTAATGATTTGAGGTTGTTAGTTGACAGTGCAGTGTTGATGTTAGTGAGTCTCCAGACTGCAGAATACTGATCACCAGCGTCTGAACCTGCTCAGCACCTTCATCACAGCACTGTACGAGCACACACTTTCACAGACTTCCCTCGCCTGGTCTGCTCCGTGGATATTGGAGAACTTAGCTACATACTACATGCCTGCTGTACTTACCTCTGTGTGTCTCCAGTCAATGATCAACCGCTCCAGTGAATCCATAGTCTCCACCATCATCTGCAAAGAATCTGTTTTTCAAGATCTTATTATTTACTGCTTGATTGTCTGATTTGCCCTCTGTCAATGGACCACTGTTGTGTTTCACTGTTTTCACCTATTCCCATCTCTGAGTCAGCCGTTTCACAGCAGAAGAACAGACCAACACAGCAAGCAGCTTGAGC
This sequence comes from Enteromius thamalakanensis, assembly GCA_032357475.1. Taxonomy (NCBI): domain Eukaryota; kingdom Metazoa; phylum Chordata; class Actinopteri; order Cypriniformes; family Cyprinidae; genus Enteromius; species Enteromius thamalakanensis. Next base: position 77,927 of record JAUCMT010000002.1, read on the forward strand.
AACCCTAATTCATTTCAAGAGATCCAAGAGATCCGCTGCTGTTCTCACCTCTGCTTCCTAAAACAATGACCCTTCTCCATCCATCTACATCACCATTCCCAATACTGTAGCTCAAAGAACTTGTCCTTCAGTGTTCTTGTGGCTCTGGAGAGTCCAGACTGCAGAAACCATCTGGAATCAGAACGACATGGTTATGCAGTCATATGATGGTTTTGTGGCACATTTCAGGGAAGTATTTAGCAAACCTTTGGGACATACCATAGCATACCAAATTATATCATCTTAAACAAGGAAAGATGCCATTTCTGATTATTCTGAGATTCTGCACCCTAGTCATCAGTGTATGGAATGAGCACTTGCTTCTAACCGCCCGCCACCAGGAACTGCAACTCAAATTGCGTCTGCATCTTATCCATACATTGATTGGGGTTCAGAACTCCTGTTGCTGACACCAGAGTTTTCCAGCGCTCCAGAACCAGCACAGAGCTTATGATAGTAGATAACGCTGGACAGCTGAGCAGTGGTGACTGACCCAGGGTCTTGTACTGTCCTCTTCAACTCTTGACTTTACTCCCAGGACTCATTCCACTCCACTCAACACTAAAACTCATGGATCAGTTCATCACAGATATTGGGTGCCCAAGGTTCATTCAACACATTTTACCAAGTCCGACATGTTCCTGGATCATTCCTGGAGTTAATGTTTTTTTGTGAATTTCTGGATAAATCAGTGTTTGGTGCTTGTACATCAGTGTCTTTCATCTATCATTACTCCTGGGTAAAGTCAGGATTAGGTGTAGAGATATGGTCAGGACAAAATATTTGGATAAAAACGTTGTTCCAGGGTTAACAAAACTGTAACTGTATGTTTATGTAAAATATATATAACTACTCAGCATAATCAGGATGGGAAAGTACTGTTTTGGTCAACAGGAGAGGTCTGTCTTCCTGAATGGTTTCCTGTACTTCCATTACCTGTCGACTCTACTTCAACTGAAAGTCTGAACAAAAACCTACGGATACACCATCATCCTATGTCCACTTCAGTGACGCCTTCTGTCCTCCACATGAGTAATGGCACTATGCCTATGAACTTCTTCTGCATTCCAGGATTTTATGTTCAAGGTGCTTTGGGAGTATCTCCACAAGTTTGTGCTTGTGTACATAGATTAAATCTTGGATGATGTGCATTTCAAAGGTCCTCCAATGTTTCTGGGTTTATCATCTTTATTTGCAGGATGAAAAGTCCACATTTAACCAATCTTCTGTTTAATTCCTTGAATATAACATCAGCAAGAACAGAATCCAGAGAAATGAGGGGAAAGGTTGCAGCTGTGTCTGTGTCGTGTAATATGTAGTGCAATCTTTCATGATCGGTATATGATTTTAAAGAAAGCTGGTGCCATTGTTGAACTGCACTGTTGGACTTCCATGGTTTTTTTTTCTACTGTGGAAGTCAACAAACATTTGTTTTTTTCAAAATATCATCTTTTGTATTTAACTTGTACAGTAAAAAACATATACAGGTTTGTAATGATATGGGGGTTGGTAAATGATGTAAATATTTGTTCCTTGAATCTCCTGTGTCCTCCGTTCCTTTGCCTCACTGGGAGGTCCAGCACCCACACGCTGTCCCCTGCTCCGCTGAGAGGCTCGCCGCACACACTCACTGCGGGCCTTTCGTGACAGAATCTAATCCAAATAAGGTTTTTTTTAAATGCACAGCACAATAGACATGGATAAAGTTTCAGTCAAATCAGTGGTTCTCAGTATTATTCACAGTATTGAGTAATGTGATAAATCATGTCTTTTTGAAGGTTGTATTGTTTTGTAGATTGTTAAATGTAATGTGCAGATGTGGATGAGTGCAGTGACAGGACTCACGTCTGCAGTGCTGATGCGGAGTGTGTGAACACAGCCGGCTCGTACCGCTGTCGATGTTCAGAAGGCTTTACTGGAGACGGATTCACCTGCTCAGGTCCATCAGTCAGCCTCCTGTCTGTCTGTCTGTTCATCCACACAAACATGCTTCCATTACACACCATACAAACCATCATTCACTGGTGTCTGGGTGTCCTGCAGATATGGACGAGTGTGCTGAAGATGTGGATCTGTGTGAAAACGGCCAGTGTCTCAATGTTCCTGGCAGCTATCGCTGTGAATGTGAGATGGGCTTCACACACACTCCAAACAGCAAAACCTGTCAAGGTATGCCTACACACACACGTTGGTTTTTGTGGTCTCTTCATAGGTGTAATTGTGTTTCTACTGTACAGACTGTATGTGGTATTGTCCTACACTGACCCTACACCTAAACCTACCCCTTACAGGAAA
>JAUCMT010000002.1:155743-173046 GCA_032357475.1 Enteromius thamalakanensis
ACCCAGAAAGTTACCTCTGTTTTTGGAACCGAAAGTTAAGGTTATCCACTAACTTACCCTTAAACTTACCCGGGTATATCACATAACCTGCTTTCTGGAATACCCCCCAGGAGATCCGGCCAAGATGTGTACACCGGTGTTCATAACATCGCTGAGAGTTAATATTGAAGTAAATCATAACAGTGATGGTTATAATGGACACTTACTCTAGTGTGTGTTTTGACTGTAATAATCACACCAAACACCTCATATTTCACTTCGATTACGCTCTTGACTTAATTTTATTCGGCTCTCTCTCACAGCCTGAGACCGTCCGACAATAATAATGTTCATTTATCAGAAAACTGCAGCTATTCTGATCTGAGGGAGGGCTCTGTGAGTTTAGCTCAAGGCTAACCGCGCTTCCACACAATCTTCACTAAAAATGAATCATAACCCATTAATAGAGTTTGATGCCTTACCTGACGCGATCAAGCTGAGAGTAAATGTTAAAACCGGAGCCGACAGAGAACGACAACACCACGGAGCACGGGCGCGCGCTGATGACGTCACGCAGTGCCACGTCTAACGAGACGTAAACAGTGATGTCACTTTTCATCAAATAATTTGGAAGTTATTCAGAAATCGAAGAAACACCAGACAAATATTTGCAAAATGATTAGCTCGGATGGTCAGCAGCTCGAGGGAGTCGTTTTAGCGAATCGGCTCTATTGAATCTCTTTAAACTTTTAGAAGACCCTATTCTGTAGGCTAATTATTTTTCTGTTTATTTTCGTTTCGAGGATCTTCTCATGTACTGTCTCACTGTATGTGTTTTTGCAATAAAAAATATGCCCATCGGGTTACAATTGTTTTTTTAATGCAATGAGAAGATATCTCCTAACTGTACTTTCCTTAATGTGTCTGCAGAACTGAGAGGTCTCAATGTCTATCAGTGTCGTTTGGCTAGTACTGGTCTTTTGAACATCTAGGGATTGTGCTGTAAGCTGCTCCACGTGTTCCTCATCATTAACAGGCCTCTGCTTTCAGTGACTTCATATACACTGAGCTCTGCGCTTCGTCTGAATTGATTTCCCTGTATTTTATGTATAAACATTTTCTATTCTAACATTTTTTGTTTTGTTGCTGCGATTAATTTTTTATTTTGTCTGATGATTATTTCCTTTTATGTAAAGTACATTGTGTATGAAATGTGCTATATTAATAAACTTGCCTTAGCTCTGTTTCACTTGATTATATCAGATTCTTTAACGATCATCTGCTCATTTAAGGAGTGACTTTAATTACCTAGTTGAATAAACATTATTAACACACTACATTATATTAGTGACACAGATGAACAGTTGTGTGTCTCTGAGAAACACATAGTGATTCCTTTCAGAACGAATCCTGAAATTGATTCAGAGTCATGGTCTCAGGGTTGCCAGGTTTTCTCAGCAAAACCCGCCCAATTGCTACTCAAAACTAGCCTTTCAGGCTTTTCAATTTACGTTCAGACTAAATGTGGAATGAAAGTGGTGGCAGATTGCATCATCTATCATCGGGAAGAGAAAAATGACACCTGAACACATTACACTTTGTGCATTTATTTAAAAAAATCTGGAAAAAATCAAAAGATACAGTTTTAAGATACATACAGCACACACTCATACACACTCAGTTGTTTTTGGAATCAGTAATATTAATCATTTCTTTGTGTGGCATATTTAGTACAGTAAAAAAGGAAAACAGTATACTGAGGTCCAGTCAGTAAAGGCCGAGGCTTCACTGCATGTCCTGCTTTACACAGTATTGGTCAACTTACAGAGGAACTTAGGAATATGTTACAAAAGAAAATAAAATAAATGCAATTCGTTAAAGAACTGGTACTATGTACAGTTTTATACAATTAAAGTCCAGGCTCAGAGTGCTTTAAGACTCCTGTCCTAAATACTCCAGAGATGTATTCGTATCAGACCGACCCCATCACATCATCTCAAAGATTTGTCTTTCTTTGCAAAAGTCCAGCTTTAGCTTACAAAAAAATGATCAAGTACTACAAACTGAAGTATCTGCCCATCATTTCAGTGACTAAAATCAAAAGACACAAGTCAAAAATAATACTAATGTTAAAACTCGTGACTGTAAACTATAGCTACTGGAGGCTGTCAATAATAATACGACACAGACTGTGATTTAATCAGAGCATGTCAAGCTTTGGTAAACCTGGGGAAAAAAAAGAATAAACACAGAGTCCAGGATCAACAAACAGTGCTAACATCCTAAATATTATATAAAAAAAAACAGAAACTGGGAATAATCTGATATGTTTAATCAGAAAAATAAAAGGAAAGTCCACCCAAAAAATTAAAATTAGCCCATGATTTACTGACCCTGGAGGAATCCTAGGTGTGTGAAGAGCTATATTTAAAAACACCTCGACTCTTTCAAGCTTTATAACAGCAGTGACAAGAGAAGAAAGTCATGTACACCCAGGATGCCACAGCATGCCCACATCACAAGCAAGGTTACTATAGTATATGTGTAATAGCGTCTCTCGGAGAGGAGTGCGGTTCCTGTGGAGAGAGTATGCGTGTCTTACAGAGAGTAGTTTAATATAAGAAACTCTTCAGATACTGGTTTTATTTGGTTGAAATTAAGTACGTTAGGCACAAATTTGCTTATATGGGTCCGTGTGTTTGTATGTGCTTCATAGTGCAGCCCGGCGTCCCAGCATGCACTGGGTTACGCCCCTGATTGAGCGTGAGGAAATCACAGGATCATTTTCATTTTCAGGTGAACTAAGCCTTTAAGGATTGTCCTGTATCTGTGTGCAATGTTGTTCTTAATGAAGGGAATGATTCAATTCCGAATGTTTGCAGCTCCACCCAAACCACTCCTGAACACTGGAGTAATGAAGACGCTAGAAAAGGACAGATGTGGAGGTGTCTGTGACATCTCAGCTTTATTTGCGGTCGGTGTCCTCGAGGCTGGACGGGCTGCTGTCTCTCGTGGGCAGCAGGTCATAATGACACGGGATGTGGCTGTTCTTTGGTAGGTCGTATGGATCTTGACACAGCGGCCGGTTGCAGTTGTTGTTAGAGAGTGTGAGGACAGAACTGACAGTCGGCTCTGGACAGAGGAAAACACCATTACATGATTTACATACCGTTATCTCACTCATTATTCATAAATACCAAACACAGCAGTTCCTGTTCTGCAGGAACAACAAGCAGCTGCAAGCACAGCGAAGCCAAAGACTTAAAAACTAAAATAGATTATAGATGAGAACTTTTATATCAGAGCACTAGAATACCGTTTCCTGTTGCTCTGCTGTGTGGGTGAATATGAAGAAGTGTCTAGACCACTGGAGCATTTACTGGCATGTACTTGCTCTTATTTGCATCAAGACAGAATACTGATGCAAGCCTCAAACGAAAGACCCAGGCCAGGCCAGTAACGGCTCCAAATCACCTTCATGTTACAGAAACCAGGAAAAACCAGCAAACAGAGGAGTGAAAGGAAGGGTAGGATCAGAAACGAGAGTGAACTGACTGATGGAAAGCACCTGCTACACCTGCTGGGAAGTGTTAGTGTAGTAAGAGACAGACAGTGCTTCTGCTCGGATGGAGAAGACAGGCGTGACGCTCGATTATAAAGTATGTGTGATGACATGAACACAACAGCTGCTCTCGGACTGTTCATCAAGGAAATACTGTACAAATACCACTCACTATGACTTTTAAACATTATATACATATATGATTATATATTATACAGTTTAGAAAATAATACCCAGTGAGTCCACGCATGACAACTCTTGATGGAGATTCTAGCATGCTGAAGCTAAGGCAGTGTTGAGATGACACAGTACTTACAGACATACTGCTGCTTGTTAAATCAACCACAACAGAATCAAAACCTTTTCTCAAACTTGTCCTAAAACAAAAGAAAGAACCTGATTTTGTCTTTGATGAACTTTTTTGATGCCCTTCAGATGTTGGCTGGTGGTGGAGCTGGGGAAGAGGAGGGCTTCGGAGGAACTAGTGCATGCTAACCAGTCATTTAATGTGTGCTACACCGCAACACCAACCAATTATCTCGTCCCTTAGTTCATCATTTGTAATAAATGCCCCCCAGCCTGAATCATCTAGAGCTGGTGACAGTTATCAGGGTGCAGGGTTAACTTCTGTGGCTGGATCTTCTCTTACCAACTTCGTAGACGTTTTTGTTGGCAGGACAGGAGGTGTTTATCTCCGCGTACGGCGCGTCTCTGTGAGCGGGAGACTTCATCTCCACATAGCCACACTCGGAGCTCTTGGTCAGCAGCAGAGGAGGGTCTTTGATGGTGGCGTATGGGTTCTCTGAGCTGTTCAGAGAGCAGGAGCTGGCGTGATACGGCACGCTCTTCACCAGATCTACAGAGAGAGAGAGAGAGACGCTCAGATCATCTCTGTGTGAAGCCGTTTACTCAGACTCACGTTGTAGTCTGAGATTCTCTGATTGCATGGCCATTCTTTCTGGAGTGAAATCTGAGTAGTTTTCAACAGTACATGCCAAATCCTCACACTCTTGAACAGTGGGCTGTTTTTACATTAATCTGGCATCAGCTCTTCTTGATAAAAACTAGATTAGAGCGCCACCTGCTGTTAAAATGTCAGAGAGAACCGCCATACATCCCGAAGCAGAGTACTTCACTTCACTACATATTACCATACTCAAACATTTTTACTGCACTGCATTTCATATGAAATATAGAGTTATACTTAATTACGTTCCAAATCTATTCCTTTCTAATTCTAATATTTACTTGAGTACAACCTACAAGGTTCTTAAGTATTAATAGTAAAACTACAACCTTTATTTATGAAACCCAGCACAGTAAAAAGAAAGGCTTGTAGTGCAATAAAAGTTCTCCGAAGAAAAACACTGAGAAACTACAGACACTCCACTGCTGATCATCACAGATGTATCTCAGAGCATGCTGGGTGCAAACAACTCTCAAAATATCCTCAAAATAGTGTACACAGAAGAAATGCAGACGTTTGGTAAATGATGATTTACCTCGCAGTGACTTCCCCATGTAACGCCTGTCAACTCCATACGCTCCTGACCAGAGAATCAAGACAGAGGAAGTTAAACTAACGCAGTCCTGAAGGGGTCAGGATAAGAGTCTGTCAGAAAACAGCATATGCAGCTTAGGAACGATTTGAAGCTGATTGAATCAGTCCTTTGCCAGCACACGACCAGTTCAAACCAGCATCCCAGCTTCAAAACCTTTCTAACCAGCATATGCAGTGTTTTCAGCAGTGAACTGAACATCCTGGTGTGTGTGTGTGTGTGTGCTGTGATCATGCTGCACGTCGCACCGAGCTCATTGAAGGATCCTCCTTGTTTCCAGTCGGCCGGTAGAGTTCCTGTGTGATCCAGCAGAGAGAGACGCTTCCTCTGCTCAGCGTTCTTCAGGTTCACAAACAGCTGATTGTTCTTCGGCTGTCAGAAAATCAACAATTACAGTCAGTGTCTTACCACAACCGCACACAGAATGCCTCGACTCAGAATAAAGGTTTTATATTCTTGATTCAATAAAGTCTTCAGTCAACAATCAATTTTGTGTACATTTTGCAGCCTAGAATACTATTCCCAGAGCTGCCTACTAGAGTAGCACCTTTGCGTAGGGCAGGTTGTTGGCGTGAGGCGGGCTGCACTGCGTCAGCGTGTGATAGCTGGGGTTGGAGAAGTAGTTACTGTTGGGAAGGACGTCAGTCTGAGGGAGAGCCTCTACAAACAGGAAACGCATCACATTAGAATCGCACAGGAAACGGTAATAATGAGACAAAGTGATGCTTCGTGATGCTGACCTGCGATGGCGTAGTCGGTGTTGGCCCTCATGGTCGGTGTGTAGGTGACCGCAGGCATCGTGGACTCTTTGCCTTTCTGCTTCTTGCGGTAGATGACGAAGAGGAGGAGGAGGATGAGCACGAGGAGCACCAGCACGATGATTCCTGCGATCGCACTGATCTGATACGAGTCCACCGGCACGGCTGTGCTCGTCAAGCTGTTCAGGTTCCCTACGATGATCACGCCGGCTGAGAAAGACCAGAGGGTCAAAGTATGCAATAAAATGACTTTCCACATCTGTCTCAAGGCTGATGATACACAGGGCAACATTTTATCATTTAACACTATACAGATGTGTTCAATACTTCTTTTACCCTCTGTGTTTAGTAACGTAAGCTCACCCTGGTCACAGCGCGTGCCTTTCCAGCCGGGGTTACAGTAGCAGGTGCCAGTCATGTGATCGCAGGTGGAGTTATTGAGACAGTCACACACCTGTCGACAGCCGTACCCGTACGTACCTGCCGGACACTCTGGAAGCCGACAGAAAACAGAGGACTCTAGCATGTGCTGGACGACATACGAAAGGAGCAGCTCTGCTTCTATACTCACTCTGCTCACAGAGGCGTCCCATGAAGCCCGTCCGGCAGGTGCACTGACCCGAGATGTGATTGCAGTCTGCGCCGTTCTCACACTGACACACCTGAACGCAGTCCTTGCCGTAGAAGCCCAGCGGACAGCCTGAGGGACACAGCAGCAGCCTGGGGTCAGAGGTGAGCACACAGGCTGGAGGTCAGAGGTCATGAGGGCTACTCACGCTGTGTGCAGTACAGCCCCGTCCAGCCAGCCGTGCACTTGCACTCGCCGTCGTACGCACTGCAGAACGCCCCGTTGTGACAGTTACAGGTGTGGATGCAGTTAGGACCCCACTGACCCGGGGGACACACTACGGGTGAACACACACACACACACAGTCTGATCAAAATGATGGAAAAACAGCAACAGTGTGGACATGTACTTTACATTCAAAATAGTAATCAGTCTCCAGCTCAAAAGACATTATTAAACGTTTTTATATTGGAAACTGTTTTTACCAGTTGAAAGCTCTTCTGCTATTCTAAACTTTAATAATTAACCCATTTAATTCAAATTATGTGTCATTAGGAACTCATTGCAATTATGGTAACACTTTATTTTGAGCTTATTAGCATGCATATTACTTGAATATTAGCCATTTTTTATTGTTAATTAAGCTCATTATTCTACCTACTACCTAAATTTAACAACTACTGCACCAACTATGAATGAGCAGCAAGTTATGCGTTGATTGAGGAAAAGGTTGTGGAAAAGTGTTTTTTATGGTTGGTCACACTTGTGTTGGGATAAAGTGTATGCTGAAGTTCAATTATTTCTGCAGTCATCAGAATCCTGATGTATCTCACTCCAGTACGTAAACTGTTACGTAACATTCTATGGTTACTATATAACAAACCCTTAAACAACACTGAGTAGCTATATTAAGATTAAAAACAATCCAAGGGGTCACTATTGTTGCCATCAACATGTTTACTCACACTCAACAAAGTAATTAAGTAATTGTGAATTCATATATTAACAGTAAACACCTTAAAGTTAATATGTACCATCTTTGTCATGTCTTTATGTTAACTTTGATGCAGTTATCTTAAAAAACAATAAAAATGTATTTATCATGGTTTTCACAAAAACCCAGTTTTAAAAAAGATGAAAAAGAAGACTTGATGAGCAGAAGTAACTTCTTTCAAAAACATAAATGTTTTAAACTTTTACACAGTGGAAGTGTGTAAAACATGAGCGGATTGTATGCGATGTTCCTCTTTATGATCAGCAGGGGGTGCTAGAGACCACAGACACTCAATGAAGTGAAAACACAAAGAGGGCATGATTAAACCAAAGTCACGGGCAAAAACAAAAACAGAAACAGTTCCTAATCCTCCTGAGTGATAAACTTTCACCGAGCGTCGACCATCCACAGGAGCTGAGCTAATGAGAGGAACGAGGGGTTGTTCTGTCCATATGTGGGATTTACAAGCAGTTACATGCTATATATTACTCAGGAGAGTAACTTTTATACTAAAATCTCAAAAAATGTATTTGATAAGTGCTACATCTGTAAACAATATGGTCAACTACAAAATCATATGACATCACATTATACAATGCTGGAGACCCAACAGCTGCTATAAACGACAGTTTACACATGACCTGCTTCTATCATCTGATCATGGTTTATCTCTTTATTAGTTCTACTGGATCTTTGACGCTACTACACTGACATGATACTTATCTGACAGTCAGTTTGTGGCAGTAAACGAAGAGGAATCATACCAATTATAAGTATGGAGTACCTCAAGGTTCAGTACTAGGACCCTTTCTTTCCCACTTTACATCAGCCTGTCATACTAAACCCTCCGGACCCAGAGATTGAAGCCTGACAGCTGCAGAACTGTGTGTAACACGAGAGTACTTAGTCAGCCACAATCTCTTCACAAAGACAAAAGGCCAACATTAAGGCTGATGATACACAGGGCCACTTTTTCAGCAATCTTGCTTTCCCATTAAGAATGAATCTTTAGATCGGTCGTGTCACCTGGTTCCCCGCTGACAGCAACATTAAACAAAGTTGTCCTGGAACATTGCTCAAAAAGTTGCCCTGTGTATCATTAGTCTAAATCTCCTGATGAGCAGAAACCTAAAGAAACTGTTTTGTCGCCTGATGGGATGAGCTGAAGTTGAGCCGCTGAGGTGGAAACAAAACACTATCAAACACAACAGCATCACTGTTCTGAGCGGCCTTATGCTTCACTTGTAAGACTGTTCTGAACCCTCATTTAAGATGTTTTTTCAACAAAAGATTCAACAAAAACACAGCTAAACACTATAAAGGAGTGATTCTGTAGCCTGACATGAATGGCGTGTATGGCAGGACCTGGCAGAGCAAGAGCTTCAGTGTTGTGTGATTGTACAGAATACTGACTCTGTGAGCAGTCGCTGCCGATCCAGCCGGGGTAACACTGACACGAGCCGTCCAGGGGGTTACACGTGCCGTTATTAGTGCAGGTGCAGCTCCACGCACAGTTCTTACCAAACCTGTCACTGGGACACACTGCAGACACACACACACCCACACACAGAAGTCAACACCACCGGACAATGGAAAACAATACAGGATAAATGGGATGGACTAGACACCGCTGTACTGTAGAAGTGAGTCTTGCCTTCGTTGCAGAGTGCCCCTTTGAACCCGGGCAGACAGTCACACTGACCGCTCACGTGGTGACAGGGGCCATTGCTGTGGATGCAGTGCGGACAGGCCTGGCTACAGCGGTGCCCAAAGAAACCCGGAGAACAGACTGGAAGCACGAGGAGAAAACATGAGGAGAGCGGAGCAAACAGAGACAGGTGTGCGGTGTGTTTGAGCACTCACTGCGCTGGCAGGTGGTTCCTCTGTATCCAGGAGCACACTCACACGCACCCTCGTCCGGCGAACACGACGCCCCGTTCTTACAGTTACACGACAGAGAGCAGTTGGGCCCCCAGCGGCCCTCAGCACACACACTGTCACAGTGGATGCCTGTGACAAACACACAAAAACACAACATCGCTTTACAGGAAAACATCTCTCAATCGCTGCTTCACAAAACTTTACATCAAGCCTCTATATATCAGGCAGTGCACTTATGGTCTCTTGAACGACTGCAACCACAGTTATAATTGCGATGATTATCTTTCACACCTTTATAAAGTATAATGTCATACTTGCACAACGAAGAAGATAAAGGTCTGTAGTAGCAGAAGACACACACATACAACATAAACACACACAATACCAGACACAGAGACTAGAACTAAAGTGGAGCTGTGAGAGACTGACTGACCTAATCACCTGAACACAACTGAGCTGCGGCACTAGTTAAATTAACATATTTAAGCACCTTTTACAATGACAGATTTTAAGATATGTCAGAGCAAGATATTTTCAGTCGAGACATGCCTTTTAGTCTGGGACTAGTTTAAGCCTTGACACAATTAATTAATTTTCAAGAAAGTGTTACATGTAATCTGCAAATGATTAAATAAGAAGTTTAAAATATGAAGTTTCTGTAAAATGTCTTAATTTGTAATCCCTGTCTTGTGCAGCTAGGCACTGTTTTGCAAACCAGGTCAGTTAGAAGCAATTAAGTATCACTACCCCCTGCGTAACTACTCAAATGTGTTATCTTATTAAAAAAGGGACCTACATAAAAAAACTGACCTGAGATCAGTTCAAATCCACTAAACACTCATTCATGGGGGCCCAGATTAACCCCTAGCACAATGAATTATAAAATGTTTTGAGGCAACGATACACACACACACACGGTTTCCATGTTTTATGGGGTCTTGATCACAGGAAGTGGCTGAAGACGTAAGCGCAGCATGTGCTGATAATGAGCAGGACGGTATGGTGTGTTGCTGTGCTAATATAGTTATTGTTATGGTTATGATTGTTGATGTGAACTGGTCCTAACCCGGTGACCGTCAGACTGTCAGGACAAATGATTACAAGCGAGTCTGGAGCTCAGTCGGAGCACTGAAGTGTCTCTGTGCTGCCAGAACACAGACAATAGCTCTTTGAGAGCAAGTGTGTGTTGCTATGGCTCTGGTGCAGCGGGGCCTGAGGGAACACCGTCGACAGCATCAGTATGCTGCGCGAGTCCAGAGCAAACCCCAGGAATGTGTGGGAGAGAACAAGCATCATAACACGTCTACACAAACACCGACATGACCTGTGCTGATACACGGAGCCATGCTTCATCACAGTCACACTGCCCCTATGAGTTTAGAACAACGCTTCTGCTCTGCATTGACTCTCTAAGTACGGAAATGAATTAGTATAGAAGTCAGTAATGCATGAGAAGATTACTTTTTCCAAGAAACTAGTAAAATAACACTTTACTTTTTGAAGGAAATATCTGATATCAATATTGATATATTGACTGACAGCTCTGGGGTTGCCATGTTGAGAGAAATCATGAGTAAGCGCAGAGCGATGAGTGTGCTGTGAAAACACTGACTTCTATAGTAGGAAAAAACGCTTTCGCTATTTAAATGGCCACGGTTAATTAATAGTAAATGTACCACTAATCTGAGTTCCTCTGTTAGACAAAACGCGACTGTTGCAGCTCGCGCAAAACTAAAACAAAGTTACACTAGCGGTGCACTTAAATAACACGCTTATAGAGACACGGACCACCGAGGCTACTACACGCTTAACTCACTGTGACAGAGGATGAAACAGACTCTGTATTTCCACCAAACTACTGCTAAAGAGCGACAGCATATGAAATAATGGACGGCTAGCTGTGGAACCACCTGACGCGAAGCTACGAGCTCGTTAGCTCAGAACTGCGCTTCAGATAAGAACGAGATGAAGGTGTGGTAAGATAACATTTACTTCGATCGAGAGAGAGAGTTGAAGAAGTCTGTGTTCTCCTGAATGTCTGGAAACGTGTGCAGCAGGGTCTTCAATCCCACAAACCAAAACAATACACATCATCTTCTCAGACCACATGAAAAATCATAGAAATTAAATGTTGAATATTTTAGTTCATTTCCATCATTAGTAGTTTCCTCTGTGGGTTAAATAAAGCTCATATATAGTCGTATATAAATAATACTTGAGAAACGTTTATTTACTAACGCTGTTGTAGTGTTAATCATGGTGAACGTCAAAAGCCAGGGACAAATAACACTTGAATCTCTAAATGTGATTTTATACAATTTTGTGAAATGAATAAATGCATAATCATCATAACCGTGATTATTCTTCAGACCGTTATCGTAGCATCCCTATTCTTCAGCAGGATTGGAGCTACTCGAGGGTGAGGAAATGATGAATGAATTTATATTTTTGGGTGAACTATTCCTTTAAGATTCAGAGTTTATGAACAAGCACTGAAAAACCCGGTAATCTGAGCTCTCTACCTGTCCACCCGGCGAGACAGCGGCAGTGTCCGGTCGAGGGATGACATCCGTCCGCATGACTGCAGTCACAGCGCTCGCGACAGTCCAGCCCGTATGTCCCGTCCTGCAGCAGCCCACAACACAAGCACTGAAGCACAGTAAGAGCGCACACCTGAGATCACACGGAGTGTCTGCTGACCTGACAGTGCTGATCGCAGCGCTCTCCTCTCCAGCCCAGGGTACAGGAGCACGTCCCGTCCAGAGCGCTGCAGGCTCCTCCGTTCCCACAAACACACGTCAGGTTACAGCCCAGACCCCACCGGCCGCTGGGGCAGTTCACCGAGCAGTCCACCCCGTGCCAGCCTACACCACACACAAAACACCTCGTCATCTATTCTCTGTGACCGATGCTTGTAAAGGGCGTGAGAAATCAAATGTACAGCCTTGTCAATCAACTATGGTGGGAGGGGCCTGTGCAGAACTACATCATTCTGACAGGAATCTCAGAACAGCCTGATTTGGGAGAAAACACTGGGTGTTTTTTAAGCATTACAGGATGGATGTGTACACACACAGATGAACATTATTAATAAACCTAAAGGAACATATTAAAAGAATATCAAAAGTCCATGTCATGAGCAGGTGTGAGGTGAATTACCTGCTCGACAGGAGCAGGATCCGTCGATGGGTGAACAAGAGGCTGCGTTCTTACACGAGCACACCGAGCTGCAGTTGATACCGTACGTGCCGGAGGGACAGGGAGAGGAGCAGTCTGAGCCCTGCAGGACAACACACACATTACTGAGTACAGCACACACACACACAGAGAGAGAGACACACACACACTGTACCTTGAATCCAGGCGCGCACACACACTCTCCGCTCACGCTGTGGCAATCAGCTCCATTCTGACAGACACAGATCTGCTGACAGGCCTCTCCGTATAAACCAGGAGCACACGTCTCGTTACAGTACAAGCCTGACCAGCCCGGGCCGCACAAACACTCGCCGGACATGGGGTGACAGCTGAGACACACACACACACACACACACCGGTCACTGCAGCTGCTGCTGTCACTGAACACAGCTATCTAACATATTTCAGTGGTTTAACAGCACTTTCACGCTTGATGTTTATTACAGCTGCTTTATCAAAACACTTTACACACAAAGTACACGCACACACAATGCCTCACATCTCTTTTGCTCACGAGCAGATATTTGCCATAATCACGGCAGCACCAGGTCCCGGGGTGATCACTGACAGGAGAGCTGGCCAATTACATATGACCAAAACCGGTTATCAATCCAAAAGATTCATTTTTGGATGTGCTTTCTGTGTACAATTAAACAAACCTATTCCAAAGTAATTCTGAAAAGATGCGTTTCTCTCCATCACTGTCTGCTTTAGTAACTGCTGAATAACCAGTAATCAGCTGAAAAACACTCGTTTATTAATAAATAATTCAAATGTCTTTTTTTTTTCCTGATCGCTACTTTTGTGCTTACACCTAAAGCCTATTAATTATGGTTTAGTAGGAGAATCAAAAACTTTGGTGATACTGAAAATCTGAAGACTTCCTCTGATCTTCTTGAGGTCATCTCATTACTAACATTGGAGCACTCTCATCTATTAAACCAGAAACAGACTGGAAGTGAGTCATTATCAGGCCGCTGATTTCTTTATATCAGAGATGATGTTAATGAGGTTGTCCAGTACCTGTGGAGCGAGCAGCTGTGGTCACTCCAGGCCTGTCAGCTGTTCACGTCTGTCTGATCTCAACAACGAGACCCTGTGTGTGTGTGTGTGTGTGTGTGTGTGTGTGTGTGTGTGTGTCTAAATACACAACCTCTTCAAAACACAATAACACACACACAACCTCAGGTCACTCAGGTAAACTTGAGCTTATTTTATTTTATCACTTTTATTTTTTTTATTCTGGTTAAGTGACTGCAAATAAAAGCAATTGATTCAAACAATCATAATATAAATATAAATACAAGCTTTAGGATATAAAATATTTTTCTTTTAATCTCTTCGTGAACCTGTATAGCTAAAATAAATTTATCAGAGTTTATTCTCTTGGATATATTAAGAGCTGTTTTTTTCTTGCCTTGTGAATGCATTTAAATGAATGATATCTGTCATAAAGACGTCTTCACCTTCAGCAGAGAACTGAATTCTGATTGGTTCTGTTTGTTGCTGATGTCACTCTTTAAGGTGCACAAACTCATGTAATAATCACTCTATGTACATAGATCTTTGTTATTAATTTTAAATGACATTGTTTTTTGTATATTCGAGTTAAACAGAGTTGAAGTACACTGAATCGCTAAATGAAGAAAGGTTAATGCTAAACTCTCGATCAAACCCTCGGCCGTCAGAGGATGAGATTAATATTAATAGATTAAGGTTCTAAAGGGAAAGATTAGATTATAATGGCAGAAGAAGTTTTGTGTTCTTCCTGATCCTCCTCAGCTCACCAGATATTTAATGAAGCTTATTTCTGGAGCAATTAGTGCCGTTTTTCTCACCTGCACACGCACAGAGATGTCATGATTCCTGTCAGCGTGTTAGTCTTACCTGTGTGTGTTTTTGGGGTGACACGGGCAGCTCCTGTCACACCTGAGACCGTACAGTCCCTCGGGACACACTCGCTCCTCGCAGCTCTCTCCGGTGAACCCCGGCTCACACAGACACTCTCCGCTCACGTGATAACACTGAGCCCCGTTCACACAGCTACAGGCCTGTCTGCAGCCCACACCGTACCAGCCGACCGGACACTGATCCTGGCACCTGCACACACACGTCCAGCACAGATCAGATCAGTACAGTGCTCGGATAGATGCCTAAAGGGATAGTTCACCCAAAAATTCAAATGTGATGTTTATCTGCTGATCCTCAGGGCATCAAGATGTAGGTGACTTTGATTCTTCAGTAGAAGATTCGTAACTCAAACTGCAGTCTGTCAGTCATACAAGCCACTTACGTTTAAACTAAACTGAACTGGACCACGAGCATCACTGAAATCAAGGATGAAATAGTGTTGATCTTGTATCTTGATCTTGCCTACTGACATGATCTTGGATGTCCTGAGGGTAACCAGATAAACATAACTCTTTAATAAGCTCATGAGTTTCTGACAAATACAATCCTCAGTGTTTTGTTATATAGGAAGTGGTCAAGGAACATGTCTTCTTTTCCTTTAGATTTATTGTAACTTAACCAAAAGCAGCACATTATTATTTAAGTCCTCACACAGTTTAGGAGTGAAACGGTAGTTCTCTGATTAGTTCCCTCTCAAGTCACATTGATGCTATGGCAGAGTTTCTGTGTGAGCCAGTGTCTGAACAATGTGTCTCAACATTCCTATATGATTGGTTGGACATATGGACAAACTCTATAGCAGGGCGTCCCTGGGGGAGGGAGGGAGGGGGGCCAGAGTGGACAGGCTGTACAGAGGGCCCAGAAACCATAGCAGCAAAATATGAACCTTTCACAACCCATAATAGGAGCACTTCAACTTGCCGGTGGTCTTTGGGGGAATGCAAGAGGAGTGTAGTGTTTCTAGCTCTTCGTTCTCCATCTGAGGGGCTACCACATGTTGAACACACAACACTTTGTTAGTCTCTTCATCAGTCACCAGTCGTGCCCCTCAGCAGAAGTTTCTCTCTCTGTGAGTAGTTTACATTCTGCTGCATATGTTCCCGTTGACCTCGGCGGAGGCCCAGAGCTCACCTCTCACTACACGCTCCATTCTGGCTGGCTAATGTCACTCCTAGATGGCATCTCTGGAGAGATCTTCTTTAGCCCCAGCCAGAAATCTGGAAGATTTGAGTCCGGCCTCTGAGAGATAGATTCTGGTCTTTAACTGAGGACAATGAGACAATCCTCAGCTCTAGAGCTACTTTTACTAGGCAGCTAAAGCCGTGAAATTGCACGTTCACGAACACAGTTAACTGCCCAGATGGTCCATCACTGGAGCTCCTTCATCACTGTTTCTCAGAGGGTTCGGCTTCTTTAAAGACAGGGTAAGTGATATCTGGAACCCAATGTTGATATCTGAAATCACCAAACCAAACACACCCCTACCCCAAAATGGTCTCGCCTCTATTTTGATAGCTCCGCCCCACACATATGTACCCTAAGCAACTCAGGCAACGATTAGTTCTGAGAAACAAAGAAGAACCACTGTTACACCGTCCACACTGAACGCAAGCCACAGGACAAAATACTGTAGAAGTCATTATAATCAGTGATGCTGTCTCTGACAGAAAACTGCTGCTGCTTATTTATAAACTTATTTATAATAACTTCAAATTATTTATAACAATCCTTTTATTGTGTCCAGTGTAGGCAGACTTCGGCAGCGTCTGGTGTTACTCCCGCTTCATGAGTTCTCTCCAGCCCTTGAAAGTGATCCGATATTTACACAGGTCTTACTTCTTGCCTTATCGTTCTGCAGACATTTTACTTTGTTTGTTTTTTATCTTTCTGTTGCTCAGCTGGGCTGTTCACTTAAGTGCTCTCTCCTTCACATCATTAGTAGACACGCCCCTTACTGCTGATTGGCTACAAGTTTGTTTCGAAAAGTCGCTAACCCTGCCTTTAAAGAGCTTGGTATCTGCTGTTTCTCTTGTCCTCATACATTTGGACAGAGTATCTATCTACAGCTGTTAGCGTCTCAGGAGTCCTGACAGAAAGACCTGTTCTTGGTTCTGCAGCTCCTCAGTCGGTCACTTGGCAGGCTTTCTTCAGGCCTCTTGAGACGCTAGAGTAGGTAAGACTTCACCTGCTATGTTCGAGGCACAGATCGTCTCATCTCTTGATATGATTGGATGTTTGCAGTAGAGGTACTGTGGTCAGGGAGCAGTGTATTTGCATGCTATTACTATCTCCTATGAGGTGTGATTTGGAATCGCCTCTTCAGAGGAAATCTGTTTCCAGTCACAGTGTTGAGTTCTGCTTGAGAGGGAAAGTCCTGGGTTGTGTAAGTAACCGGTGATGCTTGTGCGTTTTCTTCAGACACAGTTCGGTCTGTTTGGAGTGCATTTCTGATGTGCTGGGAACATCAGGACATCCATATGTTCAGCCAACTGGACTGCTGTGTTTAGACACCGGCTCTCACAGAAGTGCTCCCATAACATCAACCCTTCAACTGGATCTCCAGAAGTATTAATATATCAGTTAAACTAAATATTCGTCAACATTGTTAAGATGAGATTTTGTTATCTATCAGTGAAGGTGTGTCATCTTGCCCCAGGGGGCATCTTAGCCTCAGTTTGTGCCTTTCAAAACATGTGCCAACCCTTTAAGATCAGAACATTTTAACGGAAGTATTCTTGTATGAATTTGTGTGTTCCACTTGTAAAATGCAATTCGTCATTCTTCACATCAGCAACATTTAAACTAACTTTCCAGGAGCCAGAGCGCCTGACATCATGGCAAATTTGAAAGTGCTGGCTAATGCTAAACGTAGATTCAGTAAGATTGTTATTCA
>JAUCMT010000002.1:243872-258647 GCA_032357475.1 Enteromius thamalakanensis
TTATATTATATTATATTATATTATATTATATTATATTATATTATATTATATTATATTATATTATATTATATTATAATCTACACACCCATGTTTATTTTGTAACTTCTCAGTTCAGTCACTAGGTGGTGGAAAAGTACAGTAAAGTTTGCGGCTCTGTTTACTGTCCACAGCAGCTTTCGATCTCTGGACACAGTGAAAGATGCGCATTTAGGACCCTGGGGCGTGTTATCTGTGCTCGATGTGCAGCAGACCATCACGTCTGTGTCACATTATCATTACAGGCTGATACGGAACTTTCTGAGTGAGCAAACGGCATCCGACGCAATGAGGGAACTACATTTCAAGGATAATTTTTGGGTAAGTTTTTCGTATTTTTTGGGGACATACATTTAATTCTTATTACAAAATACAATGGACAACCTGTTTATTTATATAATACTACATGATAGCCACCTTTCTCTGATTTGATGAGTTTAACAAACCTGTCACTTATCGAAACAAGGGCTGATTTCCCTTTATAAGGGAAGTGTGTTCAACATATAATGTCTATCCGTGTCCTCCCTTAATCAACCCAAATAGATAAGTCTAATAAAATATTACGTTGTTATTCTATTTAAATTTTTTTAAAGAAAGTGTCTCAATGTGCTGTCTGTATGCTATCTGACTGCCAGCCTGAGAACTCAGACCTTATTAGGGAAAGCAGGCAATAAGGTGCAATTTAGTTTTGTTTTCTTAGCTTTTATTTTGGGAGATGTTTCATGTTGACTGTGGCTTTGGGTATGATGCTATGTCTGCCCCTCAGACTCATAAATTACAGAGACTGAGCTCCCATGGGTAATGATAGTGAACAGTCCAAACCACCGTGTTTCTGAAGGCTGCACAATGAGGAATTGGTGATACGTGTGGTGCTTTCAGATTACAGATGAACTGTGTGACTGTTGTGAAGTTACTTGATGAAACTTGGTGTGTTTTATTCTTCCATCGTGGTATCAGAACACCGATATCATCAGCACAGCTGGATATGACAGCATTATCCAACACCTGAATGATGGCAAGAGGACGTGCAAAGAAATCGAGGATTTTATGAAGGCCAGGTGAGAAGTCACAGTCATTAACACCTCGGGCTGACACTTCTACCTCAACTCTTGATGTTCTCACGGTTATGACTGATGTAATGTTATAGAAACTGAAGGGGGGGGAGAAAAAGGGCAAGCATTGTTGCAATATTTCCGGTTGCTGATGTGAAAATGATTTACAGCTTTAATGTGCCTCTGTGTTAAATCAGAGAGTAACAGAAACAAAGACTGGAAGTTATAGTCAACACAAAATTAAAATAGGCCATTTCATTTTCATAAAGGGATAGTTTACAGAAGCATGAATTAGTCTTCTGTCATGGTTGACTCATTTTTAAGTTGATCTCTCTAGCGTCACACATAGAGAAAGAGATTTTGAAGGATGTTGATAGCCAGACTGGTTGCTGGTCCCTATTGACTTCATTATGAAAGAAAGAAAAAAATGCTATATAAATCAATAGGGACCTGAAACTGTTTGGTTTCCCAAATTCAAGTATCGTCTTTTGTGTTCAACAGGAGAAGGAAACTCATACAGGAATGAAACAACTTCATGCGTTGTAATGTTTTAAAAAATAATTAGTTGACTTAAGAATACTTTGCCACGACTACAGCGGATATATGATCTAGCCCCGGTTCCACAGAAAGGGTTTAGCCTAAGCCCGGATGAAGCCGTAGTTCAATTAGGACAAGTTGGGAAAAAAATTAAAGTTTCCTACAATTAGGAAAGTAGAACGACAGAACCCTTCCCAGAACACAACAGAAAATGAAATGGATTTAATGGTTATAATGGGAATTGTATTAGTGTTAATGGATGGTGTCTATTGGTGGGAACTTAAATCCAGTTGGAAAAATGTTGGTTTTACTGGAAGAAGTTAATGGTTCATAGTGGTACTTCAATGAAAACCAGTATAATTTCTGTGATGGGTTCTATTGGGGTATTTTTTAGCAGGGAAATACATTTCAGGCATGCTAACCGACAGACTAGCTCTATGTGTCATTATGTACAAAACACTGATCCTACAAAAACACTTATTTTCAGAGCCGCGATAGAAGAAAAATATGCCAAGGAGCTGCTGGGTTTGTCCAAGAAAGTGTGTGGACACAGTGAGATGAAGTAAGTACCGTGTGTAATTACAGTTAATGTAAGCGTTATACAAAGTACAATCTCTTCAAAGGAGTAAAAGTACTTTATAATTTGTGGGGTAAGGACATCAAATTGTGTGGATCAGTTTGAGAGGTGTGCCATTCATATTTTCACCTGAGCCGTATCAGAGACGTGTTGGACTAAGCTAGTAAAGAAAAACCCAGCGACCACAAATGCCTTAGCATATATATATACTGTAGCAAGGATGTATACATTTAACGAGAATCACTCACTATCAGTGTTATTTATAGAGGTTCAATTCTTTGATTTGTTTAGCCAGACGGTTTTTCAGTGACTATGACAAGTTTGTTGTGCTGTTCTGATATCGAGCCGCAAAAAGATTGTAGTTAGTGTTAGTGTCTTTCCTCTCACGATGAGGTGTGGCCAAGACAAAAACAAGTTTTTTGCACCAAATGGATGCTGGTAACCTATCAGTGTTTCTTTTTCTGCCTTTAGCACCCTGAAACGATCGCTTGACGTTTTCAAATTACGTAAGTAAAAACTGTCTGCAAACGTAATGATTGCAGTTTATTGTTCTGTCACCCTTCTTTATGTTTAAAATGTGTGTTTAGAAACAGAAAATGTCAGCTTGTCCCATCTGCATTTGGCCCAAACCATGAGGGAGGAAGCAAAGAAATTAGAAGACTTCAGAGAGAAACAGAAAGAGGCCCGGAAGAAGGTAAATTAGACAAACAGCATTATATACTTCATTATTTACTGATCAAATTTATCATGTGTCTTTATGCGTTACCATTATCCTCAAACGGAAAGATTTTTGAAACCTTTCATATAGTTAGCACTCTCATTATCTCTTTATGAGTGTTCAGTTGCATATCTACCCAATAATCTGAGGCATACGTGTGACCAGTTGCAAGTAAAAGGCAACACTTATTGGCTGATAGCACCACAAAATCACATACTGTTTTAAACACTGCGCTGTTTTAAAGCTGTAACATCACAAATAACTTACAGGGAAGAATATTTTAGAACCCCAAATTAAATCGGAACTAGTAAATCATCCAACAGTAGTAGAATTAAATATTAGCAATATATGAAGTAGGTTTTCTGGTTGGAAAAAACTCCTCTTGTCTGCCATTGGTTATATAAACAGGTAGCTCCGCCCCAACTTTACAACATTGGTTGAGTCTGTGTTGCTACATAATAACCCAATAATGGTTCCATAGTGTTTAAACTTAATGACTTGTTATAGAAGTAGTATTTTAACAGTGGAAAAATATATGAATTGAAAAGTTGTGTTTTTTATCAGGTAGAACAGGTTATGGATGCCCTTCATAAGCAGAAGGCCGCTCAGTATAAGAAAACCGCTGAGGTACGTATGAAAGAGAGAGCACAGTGTTCTCAGTTTGTATTTTGTTGTTCATGCGGTTTCTAAAATAGGTGTTTTAGCTGCCCACTTTTCTTTGGTACCTTATTTCCTTTATGGGAAGTATATGTTCTGATTTAGTGGCTGGAGGGAAGTGAATAAGTGCACCTGATTTTAGCTGCACAAAATGGGAAGTGATCTGTGCTGAATGACTTTGTTCATTAAAAAGACTTCTTCTCATTCCAGCTTAAATGAAGCATTCTTTAAAGTGTTGGAGTCAGGTTGCCAAATAAACCCTTAAGTTTAGGTTTACATTGATTAGTATCCCATGATGCACCAATATTTACCATTAAAGAACTGAAACTTTGTAGTTTCACATGTGATGTTGCATGCAACGCTTTCGTAGAAATAAACCAACACATTTACCCATTAATGCAACCAATTTTTTCTTTCAATAATAACTTTTATATTAAGAATCATAGTAAAGTCATCAAAATGGTGCAATTCTTCAAATTGAAGTTTTTTTTATATAGGTGGAAGCTTGGTTGTTTTTTCTGCTCATGCATTTAAATAAACGTGTAAATATTAGAAAGATATTAATACCTTTGAATGAACTATATATGTGTATGTATCTTATATCATGAGAAACGTTTTATGAAATGTGTGCATGTTTAGTTTGTAGTGAAGCTATTCACAGATGGTGTATTACAGTTGTATTGGTCACACTTCAAATGACAACGGATGTTATTTTTTAAGGCGAAGAAGACTTATGAGCAAAAGTGTCGAGATAAAGAGGAAGCAGAACAGAACATGAACAGAAATGCCACTGCTAGCAGTTCCAAGCAGCAGGAAAAGGTATGTAAAGCGGTGACAGTGCATCTGCAGGGGTCATAATATAGAAAGCTCTTCCTGGTCTTACTGCACTTTTTACAGTGTTAGCAAACTATCGCTGTATTGATGTTCTTCTGCTATCTCTGTGTTGATCTTCCAAAAGCTGAACTGTAAAATATTAAACTAATGTGAGAAATACAGACTAAAGCAATGAACATGCAGATATTTGTACTTGTGATAGTTTTTAAGAGCTTCAAAGTGCCTCTATTATGCCATTTTAAAGGTTGCTAATATTGTTTTGTGAGTCTATTAAAACAAGTTCACATGTATACAAGGTCAAAAATTACTTTAGTTTTCTCCAAAAATAGATTTAATTTGACCCCATTTCTAAATGATTCTTAAACGACTCGTGTTCGAAGACTCAGTCTGTCTAAACCCCGCCTTCCTGTGAGCTCTCACTGCTGTGATTGGTCAGATGGCGCAGTAATTTATGAATGGTTTACCGCTACAAAGCTCCACAGAGCTTGTACCAAAAATATACTATCTGACATTACTAGACGTGTTTTCTAAGAGAAAACGTCAACTACTGTAGTTAACAAGGACTACTGTGGAAAGTGCTCGGAATTTGCTTTTGAAGTGAATCGGGCACACCTCTACGTTGTGAACTTCAGCATTGTATAATGCATAGCACTGCATTAAACATTGTTTATCATTACTTAAACTAATGAGACAGACAGACAGTCAAGCTATAGTATTAGACTACATTAGGCCCACAGCTGAACATCAGAACTACAGAAACGCATGTTAGCCGGCGATCAGGACATGTGCAGGGTTGTTACACAACATAACGTACACAAATACAATAGCTAGAAAATACAGTCATTATTTATTAATCTTACTTACAGCGTCACAACTTTGCAGATAGTTTATGTTCACATACAGCTACAGGACACACCGCATGAACATATTTAAAAAAAAAAAGCATAATAGGGGAACTTAAGATTACAGTTATAGTTTCCCAATCACATAGATGGATAAAATGTTGACTAGAAGGTGTACCACCTGACCTTTAAAACATTTACCTGTGCTTCTCCACACCCGGAGACATTAAACATTCTTGTAAGGAAGCAATCACAAGAAAATTACAATTCTGTCATCATTTCAATCAATCAATCACTTTTAATTATATAGCGCTTTTAACAATACAGATTGTAGCAAAGCACTGAACATTATCAAGTAGGAGAACAGAGTGATGGTAATGTACAATGACCAGATTAAACTATTTATTTATCAAATGCAGAGATGGTTTCTGTAATCAAAACGACGATAATCACTAGAAATCAGGTGTCCCCAATTTAGTCTGTCTCAGTTACTTCATGTCGTTCCAGACAGATGATCAGATCAGATCTCTGTGTGGAGCACTGGCTGTTGTCAGACATCTCACTGCATTATTAAAATTAATGACAAAAATAATGTTTGGAAATGTAAACTGATGTTTCCAACTGACCCAATTAAAACTATTTTTCATTTGGTCAAAATACTAGTGGCCTAAGACTTTTGCAGAGTACTGTAGGTCTATATAATGTCACTGTGACTTACCGCTGGAGCATTAGGGACTAGGTCATTTTCATGCCGGCCTGTCTGCATGGCCGTATGCACACACACCGTTTCATATATAGATGGTTCTTCCACCTGCCGTGGGTATGGGAACCGCAGCACTATCAGGTTTCCTTGGTGACAAGAGTGAAACAGGAAACAGGTTCATTAAGCCAGACAAGTGCTGAAAATGCATTTTGAAAACTAAATGAGAAGTGCATACCTGTCTCGCTGCCCAGCAGGGGCTGATTGGCAAGGTGACTGCAAAAATCCTGAAGGGAAGGAAATTCATTGAAGCCAAAGGAATATTTGCCAAACTGCCGCCGGACATGAAAGTGTTTCACTGAATCCTTTGCTCTGAAAAAAGTTTATAGTAAAAAGGCAGTGAGGAAGTGTTGTCTTTTGTGTCTGAACTCTTATTAATGTTTATGGTTAACTTGTTTATATAACTGGTGTATAAAAGCGATACCAAACCCAGTTGTACTGAAATAGGCAGTGAATAATTTCTGCAAGGTATACACTATAAACGAGGCGCCAAATAAGCAGGCATTGAAGCATCAGTCAGAGTCACAGTTAGCAGGCAGGTTACTGCCTCAAGGCTTGTGTGAATCAGATTCTTATTTATATTTTTCAGTAGGAGTCAGAATAAGAAGCTTTACTTTAAAGACAAGGGTTTACAGCTGATACACTGAAAAGGGGAACTGAAAAACTTCAAGTAATCTAAATAACCACAGAAAATAAGAGAAATGGAAAAATAAGAGGAGTAGCATAAACCATATTGGTTCATCGTTTAACTTTTTAACTTGCTTGCTTAATAAAAGGTCAGAATATAACTGTATATAAGTGTCTTTATGTGTATTAAATAAACTGTATACAGTACAGTTCAAATGTTTGGGGTCGGTAAGATTTTGTTAAAAAATAAATAAAGAGGTTTTAAAATAGCAAGGATGTTTTTTTAACTAAAGTCAACCATGTCTTTACTTATTACATGTCTTTACATTAACTGTTGTATAGGAAAATTCGCATACAATTTTTTATGATATCATTTGCTACATTTATTTGTACATTGGTACATTTCTCCATAAATTGAATGAATTGCACGCAAGGAAAATATTCAAGACTGTTTGGGTCTGAGCATAATGCACTTTAATATCAAAATGAATACTAATTTCTAACAAGCTTTTTTCCAAAGTGGATATTTCTTACCGGACAGACAAAGCAAAGCAGTCACGTCCTTTGTTGCTGTTTCTGAGTAAAAAATTCCCATCCACCCCATTTGAAAGCAGAAGAGCTTCAGCTGCATGCCGGGACAAATCATAATGATACCAGCTACAGAGAAAAACAGAGTGGGGCAGTTGAACACCAAGTTGTATATTGATATCCATTGACTGTCAGCATCCACAGTTTCCAGACAGCCTTTTTGGAAATGGGAAATCTGGGTTAGACAATATTGTTAGACAACGGATATGTGATTCATAACTTTGATGTGGGGGAGTGATTTCTCTTAAAACAACAATAACGCAACACTGCATTACTGCAGCTATTAAATACAAGCTGACACATAATCTTTCAAGAAAGTGCTACACAGCACCATTGCTTTTCTGTTTAATAGACTGATATTACTGAACAGCGACCTTGTTGCTATAACCTGCAGGCTGCATTGTGCTGTTTAATTACATAATGTAGTGACATATTTGCATTTGCTCCAGCATGCTGGTATCAATATGGTGTTTTTGTTGTCCGTCATTATGCCTATATGTCAAGTATTGTCCTTAGCATGTTATGGTGTGAATTTTTTTGTAATACAAAATAAATTCATAAATCAAATAAGCGTTTAAAATTGTTAACTAAACGTGTTCTAAGAATATTTGTTGTTAATCCTAATTTATGAATGGGGTTCTTTCCATGACTGTTTACAGTCAAATGTAAAACATCCACATCCATTACTCCATCACAGACAAGGCTTAAGACTAATCCTAGACTAAAATGTAAATCTGAGCTGTTTCAACTGAAAGAAACTTGCACTGACTGATCTTAAAATATGTCAGTGTCTTTGTTTTGTCTCAAGACAAGTTACACCAGTAACGCTTTTTTCTAAGGCATGCTTATAAAAATTACTTAAATAAGTTCTAATTAAACCATGGCCTAATCTGGGTTTAGGCTAAGCCCTGTCCATGAAACCGGCCGTAATGTCACAATGTAAACAAACAAATGAATAAATGACATTTCTGGTCCTAAAACAGGCTTCTTTTGGGGTGAAATATATAAACCTGATTTTGGGATTTGGGGAATTTTAGAAAAAGCATTTTAAAACTTAAATGTATACAGAAAAATAATGCTTTACATTTGTTTTGCTGTGTTGCCCTTTAACAACAACAAAAACAAAGTTAAATTGAGTGAAGAGGGAATGAGCAATCTTTTTTATTTAGCCCTTTCATTCACAACAGTGTAACATTTCCTCATTCTTTGGCTGACGCCGCTATTCAACAACAGCTGTACAAATAAATAAATAAAAAAAACAATGGCTGTAAACAGAAGATTTTGCTTTTCATAAACCGGGCACCTGTTTCATAAATTTTTTTTTACCAAATAAGCCAGGTTTATTTCAGTTAATCTGACTTATGGCAAGTTAATTTGATTTAAAATAAGTCAGACTCTCTACCATTCATGCCGGGCTGGCTTATTTGGTAAACTTGTTTTATGAAACAGGCCCCATGTTTATTTATTTGTTTTTATAATATTTTTTTTATTTGTTTGCTTTTAGCTAAGTTATACATTGTAAACAATGATGAACTACTTTCACAGAAACAAATTTAGGTCAAGAAACGTCAGATATTAATACAAAAATCTAATTTATCGATTAAAAAAAAAAAGTGTATGGTTATTACGCTTAACTAAGTTTATGTGCTTTCTGTCTCGGATAGCCTGTTGTTACTACGTCATAGCTGTGAATATGTGTTTAGAAAGGTCCAAGAGCGAGGTTTGGTTCAGCTCACCTGACCGACTCCAGCTCGTCGATGTCTTCCCCGCTGCTTCGTGTCGAGCTGACACTCATGGTTTGATCTGCAGTGTCTGAATCACTGTCTCTCAGTTACCCAGTACAAATATCAGGTCAGGTCCAAGTAAAAGCGTTGCCCGCACGTACAGCTGCTAATTACGCTATAGTCGAAAGCGACAGCACAGGGAAGTCGGATAGATCCGCCCACAGATGAATGTCTATAATTTAGGGAACCATATACTGATTAGCACTAGTTCTCCTCATAATAGACTGAGCACACGCCAAAGTTAAACTCGTTCGACATGTAATATAATTAGACAATAGTATTTTGAATATAGTTATTGTGCCTAAAGGTGTTACACAACAGTATACAACAGTATAAGAACAAACTTTGTCATTAGACCGTGATTTCACGAAGCATAATTATTCATATGTATTCTTCCGCTAGAGGGCTTATGGACCCTGCGCACTGATAAGGTGAACAAGTTTTTCCTCTTCACAGCTGTTTGTTTACATTTATTCTTTTAGCAGATGCTTTTTTCCAAAGTGATTTACTAATATCAATCAAAGCCTTTAATATACTTATCACTGTTTTTAGTATAGCCTACCAAAAAAAACTAAATATACTGTACTGCAGCAAAACAAAAAAAATGTGTTATTGCAAAACTTTTAGCCATGAATGTAGGCAACTTAATTAATATAGGCTCTATGTCATGCTTAAGAAGTGGGACCATACAGGGTTCAAAATTAAAAAAACAAAACCTTGTTCTCAGACAAAATAAACTGCATATGTCTTAAATGTGTTAAGTGCTACTCTGATTTAACCCCCCAACGTTTCTCTTTGACTTTGCAATATAATTTCAACTTTATCTTTAACAGAATTCAGGATGTTTTTAACAGTTCAAAACAAATGGTCATGTTTGCAGACACTTTCTAGTGTGATGGACAATTCCACAACAAATATAAAATCTCACTAAAATATTCGTCTGAAAGAGCTGATGTATCTTGTGGTGGTGAAGAAAAACTAAAATACATTAAATCAGTCAATAACTGTATTAAACACAAAAAACAGTGAGTAGGCTAGACTATGTTAATGTTTATAAAGCTTTTATTCAAGAGTCACATTTAAGTATTTTTATATTGGAACACGTTAGTGGTGACATCTGACGGTGTCGACAAATTTTAATATTTTTAATTAAAATATTTTTATTTTTACATCTAATAGCATTTACACTTGCTGGACCTGTTTTGTCCCATGTCTCAAGAATGACTTTGCTAAATAAAATGTAAATGCATCTAGAGTCATCTACAGTCAAAAGTTTTGCCAGTAACTTAAATATCGTTTTTTTTTATAAAGTTTGCTGCTTTCACCGTTGTGTTGTTCATTCACATTGTTTCTAGATAATTGTGTAGAGTAATCAAATGCATTTTAAATAATTGCTAAAAGCTTAATTGGCCAAAAAAATTTTTCACAAAAAACAAAAAC
Organism: Enteromius thamalakanensis; assembly: GCA_032357475.1. NCBI lineage: Eukaryota > Metazoa > Chordata > Actinopteri > Cypriniformes > Cyprinidae > Enteromius > Enteromius thamalakanensis. The sequence continues at coordinate 254,325 of JAUCMT010000002.1, forward strand.
AAATTTACTTTTTTTTCGGTCTTGACACAAAAAGACCAGCTAACATTAATTGACTAATTATATAAGAAAATGATAAATTAATTAACATGGTAGTTTTGCTATTTTTTCTTCAACTCTGGCATTTCAAAAAAGCAACAGTAAAAACATTACAAATTAAGGAATCAGAGCAAATAAAGGGGTTAGGACCAGCATAAACCAGCATCCCAGCTTCAAAACATACCTAACAAGCATACAGTATGCGTTTTTTCCCCCCAACAAAGTACATGTGTAATCTTTTGTGATACTATACTGTAAATAGCAGGCTACTTACAGCTAACGCAGTTTATGCTGCCATCTACTGACCACAACAATTTTCACATATTAAAGCGCAATATCAGAGCATCTCATACTGTATACTTATAACACTCTTATACTAAAGTGCCCATTCAGACATTTTTTTTCTACTTTAAATGTAACCACTAACTTTGAAAAATTCTTCAAAAGTTTAGCAAAATAAATAAATTTTATCAATTGTATCTTCAGCTATTTCTGAATTTACATTTGGCAGCATGCGTGACAACTTGCCCCAACTAGAAATTTTATGAATTGTATCTTTTTCTGAGTCGAAACTGTTGTACGTTACCTGTCTTGTGTGTGGATTTTCCTGTCTGATGTGCAATACTGTAGTCATTTTGTGACATAATTTGCCCTATATTGTTTATAGATATTGCATGTGGATGTACTTAGTTCTGTCAAGTAACAAAAACCTTACTATATAGTTACCAAGCCATCTTGTGACTCAAAAAGACAGCTAACAGTAAAAAATAACCTCAGTGACTTCAACTTAAATTTAAATCCCCAGGAAAAAAGTAATAAAACGAGAGACACATGAAACTGAATGTATTATTGAATGCTATTATTGAGTGTGCATTATCACACTTTATTCCAGTTAAACAACTATAGTAGCTCACAAAGACTTTTATTTTGCAGTCTGGACTTTGTTGTTTATAGCTGTTGTGTATATGTTCATATTCAAACAGTAGTCACGTTTGAATGTTTTGAGTATTTTATTGCAAATCTAAAAATGGCTCACATAAGATGTAAAATAATAACTATAAATAATGTTTTCTAGTGAATGACTCAAAATCATCTTAGATGATCATTCTGGATTATTAATTCACATTTTCAAAATTCAAGCATTCACTTTTACAATGAAAATAAAGTTGCGGTCCCACTTTATATTAAGTGTCCCCAATACCTGTGTTCTTCCATAGTAACTAGATGTGTATGTATGTATGTATGTATGCGTAACCACAGTGTACATAAGTACACACACCGGTACATAGTATCTACAGCTTTAATACTTCTGTAACTACACACATGTAACAACCCTCAGAATGGTGTGTGCAAGTACAAATTTAGGACATTGGTAACAACACCTTTTGGTAATGAAAGTACAAATGTGTAACAGGACTAACAGCCCTTTAGACAATTGTTATGGACTTAGCATGTAATTACTCTGATGTTACACAACAGTGGGCAGTAAATTAGGCTTTACATATAAATTGTGGTTGGTGTCCAGAATGTTACACTTTATATTAAGTGAGCAGTTCCTGAGGAGGTACCATGTATATACACTGGTGTTACAGAGGTGCACCAACTCCACCCACTTTACACAACTACACCCCCTGATCACCCCCTGTTCCATTTACTCTTATACATGCTGCTGTTACAAAATGTAGCTATGTAATTCCTGTTACAGTACTGCTTAGTGAAGTGAAAAAAGTGTTGTTACCAATGACCTGCTACACAGTTGTACTCACACACACCATTCTGAGGGCTGTTACATGTGTGTAGTAACAGAAATATTACAGCTGTAGATACTACCGTGTATACTTACACTGTGTTTATATACTAGATACACATCTAGTTACTAAGTACACGGGTATTAGGGACACTTAATATAAAGTGACACTATATAATCAAAGAGAAAAAAACTCTTAAAAAGAGTTGGCATTTTTTTATTAAATAAAGCCTTGGTGAGCTTTTTTAAAAACATTAACAAAAAACCTTACTGACCATATACCTTATACCTTCTGGAATAGTAGTGTGTGTGTATGAATTGAAAACTGCAACTGTATTTTTGATTGCAAAATTAAGGCACTTTTTCAATCAGTAAAAAGGTCTTTATTTATTTCCACCTGATTGTCTGTGTTTCTGCAGTGAAATGAATTCTAGCATCATTAAAACAGAGCAGCACTTTGAGAGGATGATGTACAAAGAGGCGCTGAAGAGCGGTTTCTTCGAGTTCCAGGTAACGCAAAGAAAATTACATTCACCATCTGTTGGCTAAATACTGAAATTATGGAGTCATATGTAGCATTTATATTTGCATTAGTAATATTAATTTAAAAAGAGCAATACGTCACTTTAAGATACTTCATGTACTGCCTGTGTCATTGTCTGGATATATCAGGAATTTTCAGCAGTGTAAACTATGGCGGAGAGGCCATGTATATCAATAACTTCTTGATTCTTTGAAGGCCGCCAAGGATAAATACAGAGAGTTGGCCATCGAGGGCATGCACAGGGATCTTGTATTCCAGTTTATTGAGAACCAAACACTCCTGCTGACTCCCATCTGCCCCCACCTGTGTGAACACACCTGGTCCCTGCTGGGGAAGGTGAGACCCCCTCTACGCTGAAGGACAGGTTTCCACTAAGGAATTGCCTGCTTACTCCTAAACATAACATTTCACAGCCAATCATATTATTGAGGAACTACAGTAAATACAGCACACCTTGGTGTTTGTTTCAAAGGCACAAATCCTGAACTGCATGCAACAAATACAGTCATGCAACAATGTCATGCTTTGTAAATGTTATCCATTGACATTCAATTAATAATAGTAAGAAAAATTAATAGCTAGTTTTAATTACCCATATTTTGGGTTATTTGTTTTTGTTGTTTAGGATATAAATAAGAAATGTTAGTGAAAGCTTCTGTGGTATATTCATGCTTATGTTTTGATCACCCAGTTTTACAATTTTAATTTGAATGCTCATATATTATATTCCATTAAACAGCTGATAACAACTGACTGACTAAATTGACTAAAATTGAGCTCAGTTCACACTTTATTTATTTCCTCTCCATACAGAGCAGTTCTATAATGAAGGCTCGTTGGCCTACAGCCGGTTCAGTGGACGAGATTTTGATTCGATCCTCACAGTATTTGATGGACACTGCCCATGACCTCCGTCTTCGCCTGAAAGCTTACACGCAACCGGCCAAGGGCAAGGTATGGACTGATCACACATTACGTATTTTAAAATATGTCTAAATTTAATCGACAGACCAAAAATCCCATTTAAAATAAAACGCCGTGTCTTATTCACTAAACATGCGTACGCGCAGTTTCTTTCAGTGTTTTCCTTGAAATGTGCATACAGACGTTTTCACAAATAAATCATGATTCATCAAAAACGTTTGTACTAAAATTTATTCTAAATGTACGAAAAATTCAATAACTACTCATACCACACATGTGCAATAATCATGTACACCTGGGGCCTTATACGCATGTATAAATAACCCTACATATAATTAGATGTTACTTACAGGGTGGGGAAAACAAATTGATAATACAGTTTAATCAGATGTTTAAGGACAAACATGAATAGCACATTTTTTAATAGCACATTTTCCACCTCCAAAACCTCTCGTTTATTTGATTCTCTCCCTTTTCATTGATTGAAGTCAACGAAGAGGCTTCACTACACTGAAAAAAAACATATTTTAGAGGAAACTGCTGATCACTTAATAAATTGACAGCCTATCGGCTAATCAGCGATTGTGTGTTGCACAACGTGTGTTGACGTCAAGGCTATAATGCGATTGGTTAGTAAGGCACACATGATCCAAGTTGACTGTATAGTTGTCCAATAGTAAGTAATATAGACAGGGCTTGAACTGAGGGGGGTGGGATGGCATATCGAATCGACCATACAGTCAATGGTAAAAACTCTGCAGACAGAAGCTCAGTGATGGTCTGGTCATCATGTTGTGTAAGTCTTTAGGAACTCTAGGAACTGCACCTCCTAGTGGCTGAAATCGGCCCATTTCTGTTGAAAGCTATATTTATAATAATGGTGATAATAATACACAATTTTAACAGTTCCAACTTTGTATCTCTATGGTGGAAATTCAACAAACAAAAAAAGGTCAGTGGCTAATTTCTTGGATTGAATGCAAGGTTACATAGCAACTAGTCTCGCGTAGCCAGACCTTCAGACTGACGGCTGAAGGTCTGGAACTTATAGCGGCTTTCTTTGGCTGAGGCC
>JAUCMT010000002.1:269761-289722 GCA_032357475.1 Enteromius thamalakanensis
GGTCTTGTGACCGAAACGTTGTTTCAATAAATTTTTATTTTTGCAAGCTACGATAGTGTGCGGGAATTGTTGCCTTGCTAGATATATTTTCCTCAATTTCCAAAATGTACAAAAACTACAAATATAACGATTCTGTGTTTTTTACCAAGTAAACTGATTTAAAAACTTTTTTTAAATATATATTTAAGTTATAATCTTTCATTATCTTATTATTCTACACATTGCTTTTCATGAATAAATGTTGTTATTATTTACAAAAATCTAATAAAAAACTAAAAAATTTTTTTAAATGAGCTGAAGATTAGAAATCTAATAAAATGTTTCATATTCGTAATAAAGGATGAATTATATAAACAATACTGAAATAACTCTTGAAGGCACATGACAACCCAGCACTTGTGTATCTTTTGAAGGTTTATGTAAGAGCGGGTCACCTCCAGGGTCATGAGGGCGGTGCGGCTCAGGAAGTGTCTCCGGCAGTAGGCCGTCTCAGCACGCGTCCCCTCGCTCCGGGAGCTCCTCCACCTGTGAGCACACCTTCATCAGTATGAGGTCACTTCCTCCTACACAGCGTTCTGCTGGACACATGTCATTACCCGAGGTACGCGCGGTAGATGGTCACGTGATCAGAGTTGGAGACCGCTAAAGCAGATTTAGCCAGATCCGCCTCCTCCTTTCTGCTCATAGGAGTGACGAACGGAGACTTCTCAGACATGGCCGCTGCGATGGTGGCCTGACGAGGCAAAACAAACAAAAGATGCTGTTCAGTACATCCTTCAGTAAGAAGACAGAAGGGCAAACATGCTTGGAGCCACACTAAAGTGAGAAGTTTAAACCACTCACGATGGGTTCCAGGCAGCCGAAGATGGCGCCAAAGATTAGCATCTTGCCGATCTTGACGTTGACAGGAAGAGCAGCCAAGTGATGCCCGAGTGGTGTGAGGGTGTAGCTGTCTTCATGACACGCACCGATCTTCCTCAGCAGACTCACAGCGTTACACACCGCCTGCTGCTGAGGAGCATCAAGAGCTCGACACAGGAAGTCCTCTGGAGAGCCATACTCACATTTCTGTTCACACACACACAGAGAGATAACACTCACAAGTGGACTTTATTTCCTGATTTCACCAAATTAGAAAACACAACTACATTCTGATTAACCGTCTGCTCTACCTTCTTTTCCTGCTTGTATAAAAAACCCTGCAGAACCTCTGCATGCAGAAGCAGTGTCGAAATCAACAAAAACTATTCATACAATGGTGGACTGTTTTACTGATGTCCTGCTGTGTATTATTACTGTGTAACGCATCAAATATATCTTCATTTGTGTTCTGTAGATGAACGAAGGTCTCTGGAACCACATGAGGGTAAGTAATTACATCTTTGAGTAAACTAACCCTTTAAGTAGTTTTGAAACACAAAGTTGGTACTTAACATAATATGAAGACAAAGCTCCTCTAAAGGCACTCTGAGAATCTCAGGAACGGAGTAATCATTGAAGCTCTGGAACCTGCCGTGAGAAACACACACACACACACACACGTGACAGTACATACATTACACACATAGAAAAATGTAGAATATTAGCCTAACTGAGTATTTGTCTGAGTTTACTCATATAAACAGACTCAACCCTTGATTTTAATAACAGGAGTAAAAAACGAAGTATTTTCAGTGTTAGTTCAGGTAGATAAGTCTTGACACAGTGAAAGGCTGGGTCTCTGTGGAGTGCTGTTGTACCTGAATTTGGGATAAAGGCGGAAGCAGAAGCCCTCTCGAACCCGCCCGGCTCTCCCCTGCCTCTGCAGAGCGCTGGCTTTACTCACGAACGTCTCCACCAGCGAGCTCATCTGACTGCTCTCATGATACCTGACAGCACAAACACAAGATGAGCGCGGACAGTCCCAACCAGAGCACCGCGTGCTGCAGCAGACACCGGCTCACCGGTTCTCTTTAGTCTTTCCTGTGTCGATGACGAACACCACGTCAGGAATGGTGACGCCCGTCTCGGCGATGTTTGTGGACAGAACGATCTTGGAGAGAATATGAAGATGTGAGAATAGTTAACAGTAGTGTGTAGTTTACTTATTCCTGATAATGAGCCGCAGTACCTTCCTGACTCCAGGAGGAGGCGCTGTAAAAGCAGAAGACTGGTCCTGAGAGGACAGCGAGGAGTGGAGGGCAATCAGCTTGTATCTAGAGCAAACAAACAGCACTGAATAAAAAAATAACTGGGGGAAAAGCTCCATGCCACACTCAAATGGACAAAAGTGATGAAATACGAATGGTTAATGACTGCATTTCTGTCCCTCAGAGCTTTTTGTCTCCGAGTAATATCTAAGTAAATGTTCTCGCTCTCAGATCTGACTAGGTTGTGGAAATGGGTCTCAGCAGTGGAAGTGAATGGGTGCCGTCAGAATGAGAGTCCCCACACACTCCAGTCCAGCAGTTAACATCTGGAGAAGTAAAAAGCTTTAAACCATCACTTTTGACCGAAATACAAACCCACAATCGAAGCTAACACATGTTAGCGCCACCTGCTGGTGAAAACATCAAACATCACACAAATGATAATAAATTAATCGATTTAATTAATGTTTTAACTCTGTCGCTAGCTCCTTAAGTTGTGATGCGATTAACTTCTCTTTCGTTTAACTCACCGCATCTGGCCCTAAATTCTTTATTTTTATTATTATATATTCATGGGATTTCATGATTAACCGAGCAGCTGGAAGTGGTTCATATGTAGCTACACCCCCTAGCAGTGTGACGTAACGAAGCTTTGTTTGCTGTAATCACATGACCTGGATGAGTGGATTCGCTCTCAGAAACTCTAACGACTGTCGTCATGAAGAAAGCAAGAGTCTGTGTCACAATCACAACACAGTGATGTGAAAACACCCACACAGGAAACGTGTGTTGAAACGTGAAGCGCTCGTGTTTAGTCACGGTCTTTTGCAGACGTCAGTTTTGATACTCGGCCGGCTCAAATACATCAACGTATGAGAAACACCGATGAACCCGTGTCTGCGTTCTGTTCACTGAAGTCTGTGGATAATTGTGATGTTTTATCAGCTGCTTGGACTCTCATTCTGACGGCACCCATTCACCGCTGAAGAGGTGATGTAATGATATCTGTTCAAGTGAGTTCAGGCTGTAGTTACCTGTCCTTGGAACTGAACCTCTTGTCGCTGGTCAGCAGATCATACAGCTGTTGAATATGAGCCAGGCCCGGGAGGAAGATCAGAACCGCACCATCCACATCACGAAACTGAGGTGATTTATCTGAGGAAAACAACCACTCTTTAATCCACCGACACAGAGATTTCTTTGAGGAAAGACACAGCTAATAATACAGTACAGTGTGTGTGTTATATTACCCAGGTACTCCAGTAGATCTAATATCAGATCCATGTTTATCTTATTAGGGTTCATATACTGCAGCACGCGTCTCGTCCGGCTGCTGAAGTGATCCAGCTCCGGACCCAGATCCCAGCCTGAGCCCGAGTCCCTCGCAATCAGCTCCTGAACACAAAACAACAGACATTTCCAATCAGACGCGCACCGAACCACTGACTCTAGAGAAGTACAGCACACCTGAAGTGAAGAACTCAATGACCCGGAGTCTATTACTAAACTACAGTTCCCACACCTCAAGACATTTCCTTTTAGACCCAGTAACAGAGACTTGAGCCGCTGATAGCAGACTAATGCCGTTAACAGAGTTATGAGTGTGTGTGTGTGTGTGTGTGTGTGTGTGTGTGTGTGTGTGAGAGAGAAAGAGAAGTGAGAACCATTTAAACGGACTTTATGTTTTTGCTTATTTTGATGGATTATTAATGTGTTATCTTTGTTGTTTGCTTTGGCAAGTGATGTGTTTATGTAAGAGCTGCCTGGAAGCATGTTCTCCGTGCGCTTCCCTGAAAATACTTACACACCTTACAACGTCGAGGACACAGAATAACCGCACGCATACTAAACAGATCAGGTATAGACAGATTCCTCTGTATCTCTGCTTTACCTGGTGCTGAAGAGTCTTTCCTCCCTTCTGTGTGATGCTGATGCTGACCTCCTCCTCCTCCTCCACAAACTTCTGACTGTACTCGGAGTCCTGCTCCAGAACATAGCCCGTCTCCTCCACGATATCCTCCAGATGAAACACCTGCCAGCACAGCCGCTCATTTAACAACGCACAGCGTGTAATAAAGGAGGCGTACACACGCATGTGTTCAGAGAGGTCTTACCTCCACAGGGAAGGTCCTGCCGGGAACGGTGACCACAGGACAGCGGTTGAAGTAGTTGGCAAACTTCTGACAGTCGACGGTAGCGCTCATCAAGATCAAGCGCAGATCCGAGCGCTTCAGGACCATTTCCTTTAGTATGGTGAGGAGGAAGTCTGACTGGACGCTCCGCTCGTGAACCTACAGCACGGAGACACCGTCGGGGTTAAACAGAGCAGCAGGGAGTGTAGGTTTAGTGCCAGATGGATGTGAGCTTCACCTCGTCCACGATGATGTGTGTGAAGGAGCTGAGGAGCGGGTCCTGCTGTAGTTTGCGGAGCAGAACTCCGGTGGTGCAGTACAGCAGACGGGTGGAGTCTCCCGAGCGGTTCTCCATCCGGATCTGATATCCACACAGTGACCTCTGGGACACACACAGCAACACATCATCACTACTGTCTGCAGCTCTGTCAGGATGCACGTCAAGTCCGAAAAAATTATTGTTAAAAAACCTTTAAAATAAATGTAATTACTCTAAAAATGTCATGTGGTTTAACTCTAATATACATTTTATACTCACACTATAAATACCTATACTTTTGAGTATATTATAGAAAAAAATACTAATAATAATAATGATCAATAAAAAAATGATATTTATTTTGTACACAATAAAATTTCTGAATATCATGAATTACTAATTAATAAAAAATATTAAGGTTGTTTTGGGAAGTCTATTATCCTTCTGTTATTATAAGGCTTTCATTTTAAAATGAATTAGGCAGTTATTTTAAATATTATATATATATAAATAATTATTACCAAAAAGAAAAAAAATATATACATATAATTATATACGAATAATAAATAAAATAATAATATAGGATTGTCAACGTGCTGAATAAGGTTTTAACTGTATACATTTATAAGTTTATTAAGCAGACATGTTAAAATATTACATACATACAATTAGAAGCAATAATAATAATTGGTTTCATTTCTGTTTATGGTTTAATTTTTTATTATACTTTATTTTAATAAAATTAACTTCAATAAAAAAGTATTTTAATTGAATAACATGCTTTGATCAAGTAATTGTGTGATGTAACTTAACCTATATTAGACAACATTAATGAGCATAGCCACTGAGCCATTTAAAAAAATCATTACTTATTAATTTAACGAATATATCTAATTTTTTTAATAAATGTTTTTTTTTTTTGGAGTCTCAGGTAAGTCCCTTGCGTGTTTTTCTGTAACCCATAAATACTGTCTCTCTCTACACCACCCTTGAACAGCATTACAGAAACGGTTTGGTGAGTGTTCCTCCTGCGGCCTGACCTTGGCTCCCGGTCCGTCCTCGCTCCCCAGCTCCTGTGACACCCTGCAGGCCAGACTCACGGCTGAGATCCTCCTGGGCTGGGTCACCAGCACGCTGCAGGGCTCTCCGCTGGACAGGAGCTGGTCCAGGATGAACTGAGGGATCTGTGTGCTCTTCCCACTGCCAGTCTCTCCGGCGATCACCAACACTCTGTGACGGCGCAGGGCCTCCATCAGCTGTGGGCGGAGCTGGAAGACGGGCAGCCGCTCTCTGTCGGTGAGCAGCTTGCGAGCCAGAGCCGAGTTCCTCAGCGAGAGCAGCAGCTTCCGGGCAGCCTCCTGCGACTCCAGGCCTGCTCCGCGCTGGGGCTCAAGCTGCTCCTGCGTGTCCAGGCTCTCCCAGGAGTCCTCGGGCTCAGCATCCGGGGGCTGCTCCTGCGTCTCGGCCTGCGGGCGGAGGCTCTGCTGCTGTTTGAGGCGGGCCAGCAGACGGGCGATGAACTGGTCCCGGGGTTTGTTGATGGCAGAGCGAGTTTCCTCCTCTTCTTTTTGCTCGCCGTCTCTCCACTCCAGCCACACGTCACGGTAGGTGGGCGGCAGGAGCTGATGAACCGACTAACAGAGGGATAGAATGAAGGAAAACAAAACCAGTAGTCAGGACTAGCTAATGCAAGACCAAGACCGCACTTCTGAAGGATGCACACTTCCTGCGGGAGAACTGCCTAGTCATACTAAGCTCCAAAACATTAGCATTTTCATTTTGAGATCCACTGGTTTGATTTGTTTTTATTGTTGCTTATGCGTTTAAATAATCTCTTCCTTTGTGTTCGGCAGAACAAAGACATCCCTGCAGGTTTGGACGGGTAAATGAGGACAGAAACACTAACGTGTCCTGCATTGTTTTGAGACTGACCTGTCCTTTGACCAGGTTGTACAGAGCGAGCGTGGCTCCTAAGTGCTGGGCCTGCATGCCGTCTTCAGTCAGAATCGTGGGACAAACCTCCAAAACATCATTAAGCCTCTGAACACGAACTCTGACAGGAAGGACACAAACCCAAACGCTGCATTCAGTACACTATGATCACAGAACAGATGCAGTGCTAAAACACAACATACCTGCATTTCCAGTATCTGCCGACTGCAGCTTTCTGGAAGGAGGGCGCAGGACTCTTGGGAAGGTTTTTCCTGCACCAATCAATCAGAAACTGTTTGGGAGACTTGCCTGTCCAGCTCCTGGATGTGTAGTCAAAGTTACGAATGTCTTTGGGCTCGCTCTTCTTTTTCTCAGCTAGAGCATCAACAAAGACAAATCAGACACCCGTCAGGATATGGAGAAACACACCGATATCTGCCAATAACAGCATATAAGAGTTATGAAATAAAGAAGATTCAATTCAATATTAGATGAAATAAGCACAATAATGCAAAATAATGATTATATGTAATTATAAAATAATCTCAAATAAAAAAAAATCATGACATAGCATAAGAGTACTGAAATAAACTACAAAAAGAACATAAAATATTAATTTAAATAATATTTAAATGATGTAAAATAGCATTGCAAAAGAAATCACATATATAAATAAAGTATAATATATTACAATAATAAACAAAATACAAAAAACAATAAAATAGAATTATAAATTAACTAAATAAATTAAAACACATTAATAAAACCCAACACTTTCAATAACGTAATAAGCAAAATAAAACTGTAATAATAAATAAATGAATTAAATTCAACAAAATGATGTAAAACAGCTAAATACCAGCCTTTATTCTTCAGAGATCAGTCTATTTCACAGATTTGGTGCTTTTTAAGATTATTTGAGGACTAGAAAGTTCAAAACAGCAGCATTTATTCTAAGCATTAATCTTTTGTAACATTACAAACAATTCTACCTTCACTTTTGACTCATTTAATAAATCATTGCAAAATAAAAGTTACGTTTTTATCAGGTCTTTTTTTTTTTTTTTTAATAATTAAAACCTGACAACAATGTTTTCATAATTTTGTTTTTTGAATCAAAGCATATAGCAAAATACATAAATAAATACAAAACATAAAGAAACAAAGCAAAGCAATCAAATCAAACAAAGGATAGATGGTAGTGACACGCCGGAACCTGTTTCTGCTGGCCGTGTCTCTGTCTGCTCGAAGAGCTTGAAGTTCAGCTCATCCTGTCCATCAGTGACTGGCTTCTTCTCTTCTTTAGGAGCATCTTTCACTTTGATAGCGGAGTTAAACATCGGATGATTCTCCAAAGACTTCATTTCTGTAAAGTAAGCAAACTCTATTGAAAAAACCCTTTTGTGCGGTTCAAGCGTGAAGAAGAGCCCTGAGAGGCAGAAAGACCTTGCTGGATGACTCGGATCCGATCCTGCGCCGTCCTCTGCCCCGCTTTCTCTCTCTTGGCCTTAGACTCGGCCGCCATCTCCTTGGCGTCGTACATCTGAGCGGTCAGCAGCAGGTACCGCTCATTCTGCAGGAAGAGCACGAGAGCGTACAGGAAGCTGCTGAGCTAAAGCTGACACAATGCGGGAAGCAGACGGAGGAAAACTCACAGGATCAAACTTCTGCTCCAGCTCTGGGTTAAACACACTCGTGTCCTCGTCTTCCTCTTCTTCACTGCTCTGATCCTCAGACTGCTCAGCGTAGCGCAGTATCCACTCCTTCATACTGTCTCCGCTGTCTTTCACGGAGGCCTGTCGTTAAAGTTTAAATCTCTTAAAGAACAGTTCATCCTAAAATGAAGGTGGATGGGTGCCGTCAGAATGAACATCACAACAATCCACAGCACTCCAGTCCATCAGTTAATGTCTTGAGAAGATATTACTTGATTGTTTAGTTAAAACTCTTCTTATAAACACAGATTTTTACTTCACGAGACATCTTTTGTCGTCTCCAGATGTTAACTGCTGGACTGGATTATTCTGATGCTTTAATCGGCTGGACTCTCATTCTGACGGCACCCATTCACTGCAGAGCATCTATTGGTGAGACGTTTCTACACATCTGCTGATGAAGAAACAAACCCCCTCCACGTCTCAGACGACCCGAGGGTGAATGTTTGGCTGGAATATACCTTTAAGGAAACTCTGACTCACCTGTGCCTTTGGTTTCTCGTCCTCTGTAGGCGCTTCTTTCTTGGTCAGCGTTTGTTTCTCGTCTTCTAGTTGAGGCTGGAACTTCGGTCGACTCTTCTGCTTCTCCTCCTGCATCTTTTGGCTGAATCCCTCCGGAAGCTCATCTTGAATTACAGAAAATCCTAAATCTCAGCAGGGTTTGTGTGTGAAGAGCAGCAGGTATGTTTGTGAGTCTTGTACCGTCTCTGAGGTTGAGACAGAGCCAGTCCAGCGCCGAGTGCAGGTCTCCTCCGTACAGCATGCTGTTCTTCATGGCCTCCTCGATGTGCTCCGTCTTAAACTGGAACTTCTGCAGGGCTGTATACAGATCCTGACAGACGATACACCACAAACTCATCTTATACATAGCAACACATATTATTTCATTTTTTTGCTATTAAAGATGGAATTACCAGCAACTTCTTGGAGGTGAGTCTCCCAGATATTGGTCCATTATCTGCATGTTCTTGTCTGTATTCATTAATTAACTTGATCACCTTCTTCTCCAGTTCTGGTTGGATAACAACCTTCAAACACACAGGAAACACTCACTGTTGTAGGACGAGGCTCAGAGGCATACTGTCAAAAAAGACTCTTTTATTCGTCAAAATACAATAGTACTGTAAAATATTATTAGAATTTAAACTTACAGTTTGCTGTTTGAATATATTTTAAAATGTATAAAAAAGATGAAAAGTAGAATTCAATACTCCAGTCAGTTAATGCTTAGGAAACATTTATTATTATTGTAATGTTGAAAACAGGATTGTTTATGTATATATTAGAATAGCGTTTCTTTAAAAAAAATGTTTTGTAACATTATAAACATATTAATTGTCACTTTTGATCAAATAAAATGATTACTTTTTCTTTTTTCTGTCCCAAACCTTTAAACTGTAGTGCATTAATTAATTAATAACACAATTATGATGCCAAACTAATACACGCAGGTCAGTTGACTTTTAGTGTCATTTAGTACTTTTTCATATCAAGGGAAATCCTGGAGACACTCACCTTCAGTATTGATTTATCAGACACAGGGTCAGGCTGTGCATTAGTGCTAAGACTGTAGGTTTTAGGAGCTACAAGAAAAAAAATGTCAAGACATGAAACATACTATGAAACTAACGCTGTAAGAAAATGACAGTATAAGTACCTGCTGATTATGAATTACACTGTAACGTTACTTCACAATTCAAATACGTCTAAATATATATTTTGAATCACATCTTGTCCGGTTCAATCAATGACATTTTCGAATGAAGTCTGACCTCTGGGTTTGTTCTCCTTCGAGGTTGATTTGTCATTATTTGGTCTGTGTGTGTGTTTTTTCCCGCCGGGTTCAGTTTCTGCACCGTTCGTGTTCAGAGCAGCTGGAGCGGAAGCTGCCTTCTTCTTCTTCCCGCCCATCGCGAAGACAAGCGTGTGTTACTGATCAATGCACTGCATGAACCACATTTCTGTGAACGAAAATTGTACAGCTGAAAAATAAAACTCTGCTGTCAGCCGGCTAAGCCAACTCTATCAGAGCCCGTGAAAACGGAAACTACTGAAGCCTTTTTTTTTTTCAAAATAAAAGTTCTGCGGAACCTTTAGAGAACCCGATCTATCTCTATTATAGTTCAGTAAGAAAACTTATATTTTTATGCATAAACAGTGTTTCGTATAGTCTTTATGTAAATAATGCGTTAAGTAATGTATAAAAACGTTGTCCGTCGGTTTAAGATTTATTTTGAAAATGGAAATGTATTGTTAAGGCGAATATTTTAATTATTAAAAATTAGTAAACTCATTCATTCATCTTGCAAAAAAAAGTTAATGTACAAACATCTAATAAATAAATATATTAAATAAGAAAGTTTCTTATTCTACTAAAATACATTGTTATAAAAAAAAACCTGCGGTTTATTTTTCTAAATCTGTCCATTAAAACGTGTTTAAATAACCACATTTAAATGACATAAAATTTCTTTATTATTATTTTTTTATGTTTTTTATTATATAAAATAAATAAAAGTCTTCTCTCGCCGGTGTTCTTTTAACGTTGCTCACTTCTCACGTTTGACCCGGCGCATGTCATTTCCGGCACGCGGCCTGGGCAAAGCACGGTGGGAGTTGTGTCTGTTTGAAGTCATGGCGGACGCCTTTGGAGACGACTTGTTCAGCGTGTTTGATGAAGAGCAGGCCGGTTCTAGCAAAAAACCCGCTCCTAAGTCCTCAGCTCCGGCAGGGTAGGTGAACGAACGGGATGTGGGACTGTTCTGCGTCACTAATCTCTAGATACTGTGACGATAGGATTTTACCTGTCGTGCCAAACACATGTGACGCGCGCACAGATGAATATTTACTATATTTTATGTATATATCATCCCATTACAGTTATAATCTGGTTTATAATCTACCTTTCATCACTCAGGCTGTTTTAACGTAACCTTAAGTAGGTTTGGGTGCATGTTGTATTGAAATTGCTTGTTTCATTAAAACCTACTAATTAATGTGTCCCTGCACCAGAAACCAAGGGTCTGACATTTAATACATCATCTGAAAACTGAAGAAATCAGATTTTCATTGATGTCTGGTTTATGACAGGATAATATCTGTCTGAGACACAACTATTTGAAAATCTGGAATCTGAGGAGCAAAAAAAATCTAAATATTGAGAATTTGCTTTTCAAGTTCATTTCCAAATGAAATCTTTAGCCATGCATTACTAATCAAAACGTTTTTATATACTTTGGGTAAGAAATGCACAAAATATCTTATTGGAACATTAATATCCTAATGATTTTGGCATAAAATCTATTGCTACAAATGCTCCTGTGCTCCAGGGTTGTGTATCTATGTGTCTAATTAGACTAGAAAACACTCAGCAGTGTCCCGTAGAGAAATCTTCAGATGAGGACTGAGTCTGTTGTTCTTCCTCTGATAGAAAGACTCCTGGTAAAGGCAGTAAACAGCAGAGCGATGCAGAAGCTGTGCGCAAAAGAGATGCTGAGCCCGACGGGCCGGATGAGGAGGTGCTGGGGAAGAGGCCGAAGCTGGAGACCGTGTCAGCCGAGGAGATCAAGTACGATCAGAGTGCTGGTGTTTATGTGCTGGTTTATATAGTGCTCTTACAGATTAATCTGCACCAGGAGTTACTGCAGTCAGTCACTACCTACTGACTACTAGACGCTTGACAAGTACATGTTAACTTATTCTACTAACCCTAAACCTACCCTAACAGTCTGCTGTCAGAGTTAGTAGACACGAAGCTGTGAATAAATGAGAACTTGTTGAGAAGTGCGTGCAGGAGCTCTCATTATTTGCGTCTGTGTCGTCCTTCAGTCTGTCAGAGCTCATGCCTAAAGTGAAGGCGGAGCAGGTGGAGACGGTGGAGGGCTGCACTCATGAGGTACACACACACACACTGGAGAATAAACACTTCTCTGTTGAATGTCTGTGTTGTGACCCGGTCCGTCTTTCTCAGGTGGTTCTTCCTGCAGATGAGGAGTACACTCCGCTGAAGCCACGCGTTGGAAAAGCTGCTAAGGTCATTTAAGAAACCTCACCGGAGCTCCTCAGACAGCACCGCTGCTTTGCCTCGATTTGAACAACTTCTTCTCTGCTCTTGCAGGAGTACCCCTTCATCCTGGACCCTTTCCAGCGCGAGGCCATCCTGTGCATCGATAACAACCAGTCGGTGCTGGTGTCGGCTCACACATCGGCGGGGAAGACCGTGTGTGCAGAGTGAGTGTGCTGTGTGTGGCGTTATATAATGCAGTGGTTTAGATCTGAGTCTGCTTCCTTCTGCTCGCAGGTATGCCATCGCTCTGGCTCTTCGAGAAAAGCAGCGAGTGATCTTCACCAGCCCCATCAAAGCTCTGAGCAATCAGAAGTACAGGGAGATGTATGAAGAGTTCCAGGATGTGGGTCTGATGACCGGTGATGTCACCATTAACCCCACAGCTTCCTGCCTGGTCATGACCACCGAGGTGAGGCGGAGCTCATTATCTGCTGCAGCGGCAGCAACGACTCTTTACTCATGGCCTTGTTGGGGTGTTTTCTTCCAGATTTTGAGGAGCATGCTGTACAGAGGGTCAGAGGTCATGAGGGAGGTGGCCTGGGTCATCTTTGATGAGATCCATTACATGAGAGACTCAGGTGGGTTACATCATAAAATCATAGCTGTGGATTATTCACCTGTAACTGTAATGATTTATTATTCATGATTAGCATGGTTTATTATAATAGATTGACTCGTGTGGATAAATGTGGTTGTCGGTCGTGTGTGAGGATATTATGACATGCATGTTGATCATGTGACCAGAGCGTGGAGTGGTTTGGGAGGAAACCATCATCCTGCTGCCAGACAACGTGCATCACGTCTTCCTGTCCGCCACCATTCCCAACGCAAGACAGTTTGCCGAGTGGATTTGTCACCTTCACAAACAGGTAGTTCATCAAACTCTCTTTAGTGACCAACAGCCTAGAATACTTTAACAACACACTTCTCACATCCAGTGTTTCAAACTAAAATGCAAACACACATTAATTGCAGCTAAACAGAGACTAATGAAAACAGAGCTAACAGAAGTTGTTTGTTTCCTGGCAGCCGTGTCACGTGGTGTACACAGACTACCGCCCCACTCCTCTGCAGCACTATGTGTTTCCAGCAGGGGGCGACGGACTCCACCTGGTTGTGGATGAGAACGTGAGTTACTCACCAACACCTTTATTCCCTCAGAGAGGAAGAGGGTGTGTGCTCTGATACAGAATGGTATTTGTGTAATTCTACACAGATTCTGAAAGCTGGAATATATGTGTGTGTGTGTGTGTGTGTGTGTTGCATAACGTCCAAACCACAACCAGAGCAACAAGCCGATCAAGTTTAGAACTATTCCAAATATCATCGCAGTTATGTAATCATATTTTTATGCTGTTTCTTGAAAGGGAGAGTTCAGAGAAGACAATTTTAACACTGCGATGCAGGTCCTGAGGGATGCAGGGGACACAGGAGGGAACACTGGGGCCAAATGGGACCCCAAGGGCAGAAAGGGTGGAACCAAAGGTTAGTATTCAGCGGTCAACGTGAAATCACAGTGACACACATCAGCAGTTTATTATTTTCAGGAAAATAGTTTGCTTTCAATTATTAAAGTTGAGTTGGACTCATTTTATTGTTTTCATGTGTCCAGTTTTACATGAAATAATCTTTTAAGTGGAATGGGTTGTGAAGGTTAAACGGTGTAAGATTGTTCAGTAGTGAGTCCTCGGTCACTAGTTCAGATCAATGTGGACTCCCATTGATTTGCTGTGGGTCTGATCTGAATCATCAGTTTCTGTGCAGAATGCCAGGTGTGGTCTAAACTCACCACAAACCTAATCCTGTGTTCTGATCAAGCTGGGGTTCAGTCTGATTTCTAAGTAAATGATCTTCCTATCACTGCATTTCAAGCTAATGCTGAAGTTAAAGTTGAGCTCAATTCAAATGAAATCCACTTCCTGTCCCTGGATTTTGCTGTCAGGTGTGTCTAGAGTCATAGATCTGATAATTAATTTTAAATAAACTCCCACACACATGAGCGGCTGTGTTTCAGTTGTTTTAATGATGCATGAATTTGTCGCTGTAGTAAAATTGAAAGGTGATTTTATGACTACAGCTGAAATCCTGTCCTCATTTCCTGTCCCTCGAGTACTTGCAAACCTGTAGGAATTTATAGGTTCTGCTGAGAGAAGACTCCTACGTTAGGGAAAATACATCATGGAGTCCTCCTTTGTGTTCAGAACCAAGAAATGCATGCAGAGCTGAAACCGCTCGAGGAGGAGTGAATGATGATCGCACATCTGTACTGTATCTTTCTCTTGATCGTTTCCTGGATTGAACATTGCTTCTGTTTTGTTTGTTTTGTCTCTGAAGGTCCGTCCAATGTCTTTAAGATAGTGAAGATGATCATGGAAAGGAACTTCCAGCCGGTGATTATCTTCAGCTTCAGTAAGAAGGAATGCGAGGCGTACGCTCTGCAGGTGGCCAAACTGGATTTCAACACAGGTATTGATGTTCTAGTAATGAATAACGCTCCTTGCTAAGACTGTTTCTCTTGTTTTTATTTGAGTTAAGGGTTTAAAGGGATATTTCCCATCTTTCAGTCACTCCTGCAGAGATTCTTTGCTCAAAGCAATCGTTGGAAAGAGACAGAAAGTCATGTTTCTTCTTTGATGAAATGTTTCTCGCTCTTATTGCTCAAATATGGGAGCAGTGATGATTTATCTCTGCTCTTAATTACGAAGAGATTGAATAAAATGCAAATCATGGCCAAAAACGTCAAAAAAAAGAAATGAGCTCAGCTTTGGGCTGTTTTTGGAGAATTTGAGTGTTTCTGTGAGCTCTTCATCAACTCTTCATGTGATTGAAGCAGAAGGGGTTACTGAGCCCTTCAGGATCACGGTCTATGTGGGAGACGTCCCATACTGCTTTTATTAGCAAGACCTAATTGGCCGTGGTGTGTAAAGGTTGGTGCTCACAGAAGCGTGGTGTAGCTGTGTGTTAGACGTGTTTTCAGCTCTTGAGACTGGAAGTCTTTGGGTTTGTTGGTGCACGGGTGAGCTCGGACCGACAGCTGCTAGTGTTTTGCGAGTCTTGCTTGAGGTGGGGGGAGTGTTTTCATTGGCTCTATCTTAGCTCATGTCATCATAAGAGCTTTCCAGCTCAAGTGTGATTTTATACAGGCCTTCCAGGACATTTTCATCATTTCCAGCAGGCCAGAGGGGAGTCTCTCAAGCGGTGCAGAGATGAGGACGCTTGTATTAATCAGTATCACTGGTTCTGTTCTTCTCTTGATGGAAGAGGAAAACAATGCTAAATGCAAACAAAATAACTCCTGCATACTACAGCTCAATAAACTTTAGAGAAGGGTGAAATCTGTCAGTGTGGGACAGCTGGCCTGGTATCAAGCAGATTACCTGAAGAACCTTTGCTCTCTCTCTTCTCCTCAGGAAGGAAAACACACTCATGAGGTGCAAGCAGTATGCAGAAACAAATGAAAAATCATTAAAGAAATTGGAAAACGTTTGATGTTTATAGCCTATAAAACACTAACATCTTCTAAAGAATACATGTTTGCAATGCGTTTATTAATTTACTAATCTATTAACTACTTATTTTGAGTAGTCAAAATCTATTTGTTTAACTAAATTGAATTAAGTAATGTAGCCTAGACACAAATAAAATAGAAATGTTTTAAGTTTTTAATGGTTTTAGTTGAGTTTAAAAGCCCTGTGATATGCATTCATTAAAGTTTATTTAATTGCACAAACTCTGGCAGCTCTCATTGCTGTTGTTTAAATGAATGTCAATGATTTATTTTAAAGCTTTTATTGTTGATTGTTGACGTTGGGTCACCACGGAGAGCCGCGGCTCTATATTTAGTTTATTCTGTGAGTTTGAGTGCGCTAAGCCTGCTGGGATCCGACGGCGCCACACGCTGCAGGAAGAGAGATGTTTTAATCCTTCATGACACGTTGTTTCTCGACTCTGTTTGGAGCAAGAAAATGGCAGCTCTCTCTTTCTCCAATAGTCTTCATGAATATTTTATTTTTCTCCATCTGTGTACGTCTCTCTGGTTCGTAGTGTTTCATGACGAGTCCTGCGCCTCTGTATAAAGCACACACACCTGTCTTGGTTATTCTGGCTTTGTTTTAGAGATGACATCACATGTACACTGAAGTTTGATTTCTAATTTCCAGACGAGGAGAAGAAACTGGTGGAGGAAGTGTTCAACAACGCCACAGACTGCCTGTCTGATGAAGACAAAAAGCTGCCACAGGTAGACTTCTGTGTTTTACACAGCGTTGTCTTCATGATTTAATGCATGTGCTGATGTTTATATAAGTTATGGTCTTTAACTGATGACGTGACTGAGTATTGTTGAATAGAGCACAGAAACAGTAGTGGATTAACTGATGGTTCAGGGAATCGTTGCAGTGTGTAGAGGAGTTCATCACGGCAGCAGTTTGTAGCAAAGCATCACTTGCTCGTCAGTGGAGTGAATGGGTGCCGTCAGAAGGAGAAACGACTAATAAAAACACAATATTTATTCATATGACTTAAATACTCTATCAGGGCTCCTTAAAAAGTCTTAAATCAAATTTATGATCATACGTTTTAGATTGTACAATAGTCTTAAGTATGGTTTTAAAAGGTCTTAAATTTGGTTACGGACCAGAATTGCAGTACAGCTTAATGTGACGATTACATTTTAAAAGACTATGATTTCATTAAATAAACATAAGCGCTTTTATTTGATCTTATTTGTCTCGGTGTGTGTGTATGTGTTAGCAGCTCATACTGCTGTACAGCACTTGCTATTAAATTCTGGATAGTAATTATTTTTACGCAATTATGTAGTTGTTTATTTGTAAACACTTAATTATTGTTCTAAGCAACTCCTAACCCTAAACGTACGAATGATTTAACCCAATGTAATTTAATTCTATATATATTCTGGTTTTAAATTCAGTTTTCTTGGAAAGATAGATATTTGCGCGTGTGTGTGTGCGTGCGTGTGTGCGAGAAACATCAGTTCATGAGCCACAGCACAGCTCCGCGTCTGATGTGTGACCCTCTTAAAGGGCAGTAAAACTCTCGAGCTCCACTCAAACACAGATGAGCTTGTGTCAGTCGAGTATCAGATGCGCAGGAAGTGGAAATCTTGAGATATCAGTGCCACAGAGAAACACTGGAAGCTTGCATTGTTTTATAGGGCTTATGCTTCAATAAAGGAAAACACTGATTCCAGGTTGCTTTATATCCAGGTATGTTTACTCATACGAGGAATTCGTTTCCGTGACAGAGCTCTACAGTGCAGCAGAATGACAGTGACATAAATATGCTATATATATATATACACACAAAACAGTGGAGCGTTCTGGTGTCTTGTACAGTGTTGGTTAAACACAGTTTCTTCATATTAAACTGGTTAAATGTGTATTAATTGCTTTAAATCATTGGATGGTCTAACAGTGAATACCTTCACGTCATTGTTTTCAACTTGAACAGCTTGTGCTTTCCTTTAAAAATATTAACTATGCTCTGAAGAACGTGTTGAAGGTCTTCTAGCAGCAGCACAGAGATGGATTAATAAGTATTGAAATGTTTTTAATTTTAATGACAGTTTTTAATGAAATGCTAGTAAATTACTCTCAGAATGGCTTATAAATCTATTTCCATCTTATTAACTACCCTAAAATCTTTCCCACATGGTCCACGTTAAGCTTTTAAGATGTTGAAGTCGCCCATTCTTAACGTCCAGTTCTCTTGGTAATGGAGTTCTCTTTGCTCTGGTTATTAAACGTCTGCCACAGAAACCACAGTAAAGTCAGGCAGTACCTGTTAAACTTGGTTGAGGTGACTGGGTGTATTAGCAAGTCCCAAAATGCTTTCAAGAGGCTCGTAAAAGTTTCCCGTCTGTCTCGGGGTCACATCTCAGGCTCCTGAAGCCATCCTCCATCAGAACCAGCTCACACACGCTGTTTGTGTAAATCTTGCTTTTATGAAGAACAGACCATCCTTCAACTTGACCCTTGTCTGTTTGTTTTCAATGACGTATTTCTTCCTGTGTATTCTGAGCTCCTTACGCTGCTGACCCAGATTCGCCCGAGCACACGCTTCCACTTCCCTCAAACAGAAATGAGTTATATACACGCACATTTGTTTATACATCAATAATAAATGCACACATAAATTACAAACTTAATTTGACAACACTACTCAACAGTAATTATACATTATTGTTATTATAGTAAGATAAGTGCAGTTCAAACAGAAGCACATAACAGTGAGTATTACACAACTATACATTTCATGGAAAGCGTTTCCTTGCATTTACATTTTTTTTAAGTCTTATTTTCTTAAAAAATCTAAATTAAAATGGTTTGGAAGAGTAGTTTAGACTTGGTATGTAATAATGAATAAATATGCATCGTTCAGGAGAATTCACCCAAACAATGGTCTGTCTTGTGCAGAACACATAAGGAGAAATGTCCAAGCTGCTCTTCTCCACACGTTCTCTCTCATCCTGTGCTAGCCATCCGCTCACACTTCTTCTATTCCACACAAGTCCAGATCTGGGTGTTTAGAGCTGGTCTTGATGAACACAGTGATGGTGTGACGAGTCCTGAAGCTGTGTGGTTGATTGGGTTGTTTGTGAGCAGGTGGAGCATGTCCTGCCGTTGCTGAAGAGAGGGATAGGGATTCATCACGGCGGCCTGCTGCCGATCCTCAAGGAGACCATCGAGATCCTGTTCTCTGAGGGCCTGCTGAAGGTGAGCTTCATCCAGAAGACAACCTTCTGTCAAATGTGTGTTTTCTTTGATATGGTTTTGTGATTTGTTTTTATTAACGTTCACTTTTGTTTGGTTTTAGTTTAGATCTTTTTATTTCCTGTTTTTTCTGTATGAAATTCTCTCATTTCTCGCCTTTTTATTAATTAGTATATTCACACAATGTTCACATGATTGGAGATAACTAAGATGTTGTGTGTCTATAAAGGTGTTTTTGTCTAGTTTGCAGCACATATAGCATCGTTATATTAGTTTACTGAGATAAAAGCTTAAGCTCATACTGACCCAAGAGCAGCCATGTTGTTCTTTCAAATGTGTTTTTTTTATTTATAGGTTTATACTCAGTCCTAGGAAACAATAGGCCCATTGTGGTAGTTCTGTATTTCGAACGCTGGATGGAAATATAAGCATCTTATTATTTGTCATACTTGCAGCTTGTGATTCAGTGGAGCACTGCTGCAAATAAACTGGGTGCTGAACATAGACTGGAATTACACAAATGTGCTTCCTCACAGCATGTAGCCGTCACTGATTCAGATTGCTAACGACTCATTTAGGCTGCATGGAGTCCATTTGTTTATTTTGGGAGACAATGTTAATGTTTACATTCATATATTGCTACATAACACGCTGCATGAGAAGCAATGGCATCTGAGGGAAATGCTCCGCCCCTTACCATAACATGATGCTGCGTCCCGGCGCTATGACACCAAAACAATAAAACACAACATTACAAACCAGTGGAGACATAATTACTGATGATCGTGACTCAGTTCAAGTGGTGTTGCATCACGCCTCGTAAACATAACACCATGTCTGCATTCATGATCGGAGAAACAACCCTTCACTGCTCAAAACTCACGTCTGAATAGTAAGCAGCAGCTTGTTTTAATAAGAAAGCTGACTATCTTAAAGGTTGTGAGTGGTCAGCAGCTCTCTTTCTAGTCTCTGTGCACAGCCAGCATAGACTGCT
>JAUCMT010000002.1:293527-312825 GCA_032357475.1 Enteromius thamalakanensis
CTAATCAGCGACCAGCAGAGTTTACACGTCACGTTTTGGTAACGGTACGGCTCGCTTGGAACCTCGACTGAGGTGGTTCTAAAAAAAGGACCAGGTACCAGGTACTGTTCCCAGTGGAAAACCCCCCAAAAGTGAGCTGTACTGAACCGTACCGAACCGTACTATGCAGTGGAAAAGCCCCATAAGTGAAGTTCTAACTCTCCTCTGTCTGAGATGGTTCTCTGTGTCCTACACCCTTTCTACAGTCACTAACCGTTTGCTCAGGATGTAATCACCCCAGATGACCTACAATCAAGGTCGAGGCAGACTATAGATTCTTACAGATAGATGTTTCTATATAAACATTGTGACCTGCTGAACTTAAAGTGGGGGACATAAAACATTTACTGAAGCTAAGCTGCAGGAATGGCTCATTCTGATCCTCGTCAGTCACTGTGGCATGAATACACGGACGCTAGGTTCTTAGATGTCCAGCAGCACACAGAAGGGAACTGATAAACTTCACAGACTTCGTGATTCAGTGTGTTCTTGTTGCAGGCTGGAGTTGGGGAAGCCGAGCCGTTGTTTGTGGTGGAGGTTCTGCTTCACTGCAGTAAAGACAGTGTGAAGAACGCAGCCACGGAGTCGGCTAAACCTGCGGGCCCGGGAGAGAAGGGCGAGATGCAGGTAAGACACCCACACTGGGAATGTGATCGTGAACATGACCCAGAAACACCACACCGACCTACCTCAGCCATGTACAGCAAGCTACCCTAACACCCCTCTAAAACATGCCCCCCAGTTTAGTGTTTTAATACAGCGTCACTATTAACTTCCTGTCACACTGGCCAGAGATAAGTTGAGAAAATCTAACGCCCATGACACTTTTCTTTACATGCGATGTAGAATAGTTTATGTAAAGTTGTAGTAATTATTTATGTTTTGTGAATTAACTTTGTTTTTTATATTTTTAACCTGATGTCATTGTTTTTATTCTGACCACCGACTACAAAACCAGTCAAAAGCTCATTTTTCAAAATTGTGATTTATGCATATTACATACATAATACATATAGCTAATCAAAAATATGTATTTTTTTTGCAGAGTCATTTTGATGTATTTTTGGCTTTTGCTATACAAAATCTGAAATACAAATGAGATATAGTTAATGTCATGAAATCTACTTTAAAGTTTCTCTTAATTTTCCCCTTTATGTAAAATGCTTATTGCTGTATTTAGGAGCAGTAGTCATCGGTATGAAGTGGTCAGCAGACGGACTGGTTCTGTGGAATATAACCAGCTTGTTTGTTCTGGACGGCTCTCAATTGGCTTGAGCTCAAAATTCTAGCACTTATTTTATTTCTCAGCATAATCTACTAGAGAAGTCTGTGTCAGAAGCACCTTGTCGCAGCTGTGATTGCAGTGTTTGGTTTTTTTGACCTCTGTCCTCAATCGTTAAGTGGTTTAGCTGGAGCTCCAGAGGTTTGGGGTTTTTCTTCCTCGTCTCTGTGGGCTTGTAAACTCTGCTTTATGTCGACGCCGGTCCCGCTGAATGTGTTTAGATTGACCCTCCAGCTTCTCGCTGTGCTTTTGCTCATATATGGCCACGGTGTGAAGTTCTTCATGCCAGAGGCAGCCAGTAAAGGTCGTCCAATCAGAAGGGTTTGTTTGTCGTTCAGGTTGTTCCTGTGATTCTTCATCTCATCACCTCCATTAGCTCTGTGCGCCTCTACGTCCCCAGAGACCTGCGTCCGTATGACAACAGACAGAGCATGCTCAAATCCATACAGGTCAGCGCACACACACACACACACACACACTCTCTGTGAAGTCTCTCTCTACTGTACAGACTGACCCTACACCTAAACCTACCCCTTACAGGAAACACTACACACTTTTACTCTGTTTTTAAGTCTTTTGAATTACAGGACACTGAAAATATCCTCATAAACACCTTCATCTTGTGATACCTGTCATACCCATGTCATTATACACATCTGTGTCCTCATAAACACACACACACACACAGAGACGTTTCCTTGAAATGCTGAACATAGACAGTCTCGCTTTCATGCTTAATACTTTCTTAAAGATGCTTAATGTTAAGTGGTTTAAGCGCACACTGATCTAAGGGAAGGTGTTGAAGGATGAGATGAAGGCAGATGCTTCTGTATGTGTTTTCCAGGAGGTGCAGAAGCGTTTCCCGGATGGCGTTCCTCTGCTGGATCCCATCGATGACATGGGTATCAAGGACCCGGCGCTGAAGAAGGTCATTCAGAAGGTGGAGGCGTTCGAGCACAGAATGTACACACACCCCCTGCACAGTGACCCTAACCTGGAGGCCGTCTACACTCTGTGTGAGAAGAAAGCGCTGGTGAGGTTTCTTTTCCTAGACACACTACTTCTGGTGAGAGCAGGAGTGCAAAGGTCATGGAGAATGTGCCTCTATTGTGTAAGGGGTGGTGTCATTTCCTGTCGCTGAGGTCCAGCACAACTAAACAAACGCAGGAAGCTGGCGTTAGTGCGTGGTGAATAACTGCTCCGATCAGATCGGAAACACTCACATTGTGTGGCGGCATTAAGGGGCTAGTGTTTGTGTTTGAATCCGTTCCCTGCAGCACTCGTGCTGGTTATATTTGTAGGGTTTGCGTGTCATTGAATGAAAGGATCAGATGCATTATGGGCACTTGGGATATTCCTCCAAACCAGAGTAGACCTTTGGTTAGATCAACTCTGTTTTATAAACATCTGCAGGAAGTGTGTGTTCCATACATATATGAAAGTGTTGGGGTTTTTGTATATGTATGTGTTTTTATACACACACACACACACACACACACAATATTTTTAATACTTAAACATTTTAATATTGAAAAACACTGTGATAATTACTGTATATGTTGCTTGGCTTATTATTTCTCTTATTTGGGTATTTATATTTTATATTTATTTAATATTTTAAAATATTTAATGCATGGTAAATGTAATTAAATAAAAAAAAAATATTCATCACCTGTTTTGTTTTGGTACATCTGGACTAGGAGAATGATGAGTGGTGTATGGAGTGGTGTGAGCTCGTAGATGTAGGTCAGGGTTTAGGATTAGTGCTGAAGTATGTGCTGTTGATTGTTGGATGTGGTATCTGCAGGAGGGAGACATTCTTGCCCTTTTAGCTTGAAAACAAGTCAGCTCTTCTCAAGTGTCCTGTTTTCAGCCTGAGTCTGAATCTCTTTAGAAGGATCTCAGATAAGCCTTAAAGTGGATAATGGCATTAGAGACAGTCAGACAGTGAACACTGCTCACCCTTACTGATGCTAGCTCCTGGACTCACTCAGGGTTTAGTCAAAAGTACCAATTATTTTAACTAGCTAATTTTCCTAATGTGTGACTGCTCTGTCATTCTGGGTCAGAGATGTCATTCTGAATATGATTTTTACTCTTATTAAAGGAATGAAAAGGAAAGCACAGAATGATAATAGCATTATAATTCACCCAGAAATGTGAGTTCTGTCATGAGTTACTCGCCCTCATGTCGTCCCAAACCTGTAAAATCAAATGAAGATATTTTCTGTCCCTTCATCGACAGCAGTGCAAACACAGGAGGAGTCATTGAGTGCTGCTGTCAGGATTAGTGTTCACTAAAACCATTAAAAACTTGTCTTAATTCAAAATAGTTGAAAATAATTATTAGATGAAAAACTTTATTTCAGTTACTACTCAAATCATTCACTTTATCAAGTCAAAATGCTAAAATTACTAAAATGAAGTATTTTAAAAACAGACCAGGGCTGTCATTAATGATGTTGTTGGTAATCAAGTATTCAATGTAATATTTTTATGTGGTAATAAAAATAAACTCAAGCAAACAATACTTTTTTAAGCCTTAAACACTTTCAAATAAAATATCAGAGGCTAGTAATCATCCAGTCGTTGTGTATTCTCAATATAATGATGATCTTTATTGGGTTTAAGATATCATGCAGGAAATACTCTAATAATGCTCTTCTTTGATTCTTGTCTGTGTGGAATATAAAAATTATTTTTTCAATTAATAAAAAAAAAATGGAAAATTGAAATGCAGACTGAAAATCTTAAAACTAATTTGAAGTATTAAATACTTTGGTTTTATATAAATAATACTGAAAGGATTCACTTCCTGTTTGTTGTCGTCATATCCACAAATACCTAACAGAACTGCTGTTATACAGAAAAACAGACTAGTTCACTTTTTTCTTTAAAGGAAGTGATTTCCCATGAATCCACCCTGAATGATGAGAGAATATCTCAAGTAAAAACAATATCCTACTCTCCAGAAATGCACTGAATGATGTCACATGACTCGGTGTTAAAGCTTCAGCCATGTTTTCTGTGATGGGTCACACACAGACGTTTCAGTGTTTGTTTGTGTAGTTTTTTCTGGAACATGTGTTTTTAGGTAGTGTTAACCCACACATTTCAAACAGGAAGTGCTGGTGTGTTTCAGATCGCAGGCGACATTAAAGCAGCGAAGCGTGAGCTGAAGAAGGCCCGGACCGTGCTGCAGATGGACGAGCTGAAGTGCAGGAAGCGTGTTCTGAGGCGCCTGGGATTCGCCACTTCCTCTGATGTCATCGAGATGAAAGGCCGTGTGGCCTGTGAGATCAGCAGGTTGGTTACCAGGAAGCACGATGGCCCTTCACCTGTGCTTTTTGTTTCTAATCGATGCTAGCTGATAGACGTGCATGAAAGGGTTAATTTAGCCCAAAATGTTTAGGTCTATCATTAATTACTCGTGTTCTCGTAGCAGCACAAAACTGAAGCTGATCCACTGATGTCACATGACTGTTTTACTGTGTTTCTGGATCCGGGATGGTTTCAGTTGTTGCTGTCTGTGAAGGGACAGATAGCTCTCTGATATATCAGACATATCTTCAACTACGTGAGGGCGAGTAATTAATAACGAACCTTTTAAAGGCAAAAGCACGCAGATTGTTGTCTCAGACAGCTCTTGTTTTGACTGGTTTCTAATCCTCCGGGTGCTGGCGGTGTGTGTTTACAGCGCAGACGAGCTGCTGCTGACGGAGATGGTGTTTAACGGGCTGTTCAACGACCTGACGGCGGAGCAGGCCACCGCGCTCCTCAGCTGCTTCGTCTTCCAGGAAAACGTAAGGCCAGCATATCGTCATGCACGTGCTGAGATGTGCTCCGGATGTAGTATGAGAGAAGTCAATAGGCCCACATAACCTGCTGTGTTTAGCTTGACATGGTCATGAGTGCAGGAAGTGAGGTTATTCAGACGCCCAGCTTCTGTTGGAGACTTGTGACATCAATATTCTACCATACACTTCATATCATAGATTTAATCATTTAGATATTAAGAACTATTTTGTGAGTTGTTGTCCAAACTCGTATACAGTCACTTTGGTGTAAAAATACTTCTGAGAAATGACTTTAGCCAATTTACAAGGTGTGACGTTTAAAGTAATCTTTGTGTACACTAGTGTATGTGTAGTGCATTTTGTCATCAGTAGGGCACAGAAAGATTTGTCATCTGAGGAACTTCATTACAAACCTTCATTTTGGTGGTTTGTAATGAACTTGAAGAAATTATGATGACATATATTACTGGTGTGTACTGAAATGTACTTTGCATTATTAAGTAATAGTAATAATGCTTTAACCAAAATATTTTTGGTTTGGATTTGTTTAGCTGTATACAGCCATGCTATAAATCGTTTCAATTCAGATTTTAGTTTATATGTGTATGGTTTTCATTCGATTACATTTTAGAAGATTGTGTGATCTGGCATCAGACACAAATTTTGATGATCAAATGTTATTAAATTGAAACAAAAACCAGAAAAAAACAAACTAAATGGAATTTTTAGGAATCAATTTAACAAGATTAATTGTGAAAAGACAAGTTCTTCACGTTTATTTTTAATATTTAATGTGTAAAGCATTCCTTTCACGATTAATGGTAAATGAATATTGTGTGTCAAATATCAAATATTGTATCAGTATCTGGCCACTAAGGTGAAGTTAATACTATGAGTACATGGCCATTGGCAGAGGCGGACAAAGTACACAAATCCATTACTTCAGTGACAATATAGATACTACTGGTCAAATATTACTCCATTACAAGTGAAAGTTATTTTCTTAAGTGAAAAGTATAGAAGGACCACCCCTTTGATTGGGCTGTGTGTGTGATGTCACAGGGGGCGGGGCAACACGTCACACTCCACCTGAGTTCGTTTCGCCTGAGGACTTTTTGTCTGATGCCTTTTAACTTGAGTCCATTTCGCCCCATGCTTGATTGTAGAAGACCTGACTCCAGACGACACCTGAAGCCTTGCAGTCTAAGACACGATGCCGTTTGGTCCATTGACAAAGACCTTTTAGTCTGAGGCATGACGCCTTTTCATTTTATGACTGAGGTCTGAGGATGTCCTGCATACTCACACTAGTTTGTAATATCTGTGTAATAAAGAGCTTTTATGAATGTTACAAAACAATAGAAATCAAAACAACTGAACATCTTTTTGAAGAAAAAAAAAAGATTTTGGGACAGTCATAATCATAGTTTGCTAAACAACAGTCAGTAGAGTCTTGTGATCTCTCTAGATGCGGAGAAGGCGTTCGATCCCATCGAAAGGCCCTACTTATACACGCTGTGCAAATGTGGTCTTGGTGAGCACTTTATTAAGTGGATCAAGTTATTATACAATGCTCCTCTTAGTGCCTTGCTCACTAATGGATGTCCGTCCTCTGCATTCAAAGTTGAGAGGGGGACTCTCTCGTCTCTGTTATTTGCTCTGATAATTGAACCATTGGCAGAAGCTATAAGAAGAGTTAATGTTCTGAATATATTTCTGATGTGCAGCAAGAGGATTGATCTTCACTCATTTATGAAGATCTAGTGTTGTTGCACAGCTGTAGCAGTGTGTGCACACATCAAAGCGTACTCATTCATCCACATTTGAATCAAGATCTTTAATCAGGAAAAAAATGAAATTAAAACAAATCATCCACCCTGCTAACTCTACTACACAACCATAGCTCGGCCTATAGAACTGGCCCACAGCAACAATGACACGGTCTCTTATCACTGATAGGCTGATCACCTGTTTAGAGAAGAAAAATATATTATAATATTAAATTCATCCACTGTCTTTAAAGCTGCTACTAAGAAACCACTTCCTACTTCGAGGAGCTTGGTGGAAATGTAGAGGAGTGAAAAGTGTGAGACTTGAGTTTCAAGGTACAGATACTCAAGTAAATGTTCTTCGGTACTGTCCGCCTCTGGTCATTGGTCAGATAAACACACTCTCTGTTGAGCCAGTGTTATTTGAGCCTGCTGGTTTGTGTCTGCCATACTTCAGCTGTTTCTTCTCTTTAGTCATCTGTCAGTTTAGAGACACTTCACCCGTCGTAAAATAGTGGGATAGAAAGGAGAAACATTACACAGGAGGCGGCAGAGAGATTTCTTAAGTATGTTATGATTGATCATAAAACTGTGTGAAAGAGTCATAAAGATCAAAAACACTTTACCACTCCAGAAAACAATCCTGATTTTAATACAAACACGCCTCTTAACTTGTTTCTAATTTTCACATTTATTTGCAGTCAAAAATCTACATGTGTCCTGCCTTCAGGATGAATTAAATCTTGAAAAGAGAACTTTGTTTGTTTCTTATGCTTAACTGCTTCTCAGTATTAGAACAACTTCTTGTGACCTGATGCAGACGTTTATATATTTATGACTTATGATAATTATGCGTCATTACCAGGAAGTATTGTAGCGAGTGTGCTTCTGTTGAGAAGTCAGTCCACATTCTTAAGTGAGTTGACATCACTGAACCCTGGCAGATCTCATTCCCTTCATGCCTGGTTTAGAAAGCGCACTTCACGTCTAGTTTTCATGATTGTTCATGCTATCCCTTCGTCTTAATTAGCGTCTCTCTATCAACAGGCTAACGAGATGCCCAAACTGACGGAGCAGCTGGCCGGTCCTCTTCGACAGATGCAGGTACTGTGTTCAGGAGAGACGCCGAGACATTCCTCACGTTACAGGCTTGCTATCGCATGCAGAGTTTACCAAACAACACTTGGACTCCCACCACTGTTTGCGTTGGTGGATTAATGGGATAGGTCAGTCTGATCCTCCAAAGACGTGGTTCAGAACAGTTTGGCTGTTTTCAGTCGGTGTGACGTGCTCCCACAAACACATCATAAACTCTGTACCGCTACTAAACAAGCAGAAGTGTGGAAAATGAAACGTGTCACTGAGCCTGTGGAGCATGATAGGAGACGTTTGTCCCAGATGCTCTAGATGTCTTCTGAATTTGTTGTGTTTGCTGATCCTGTATCATCATGAAGCTCTCGTGCTCTGCTGTGCTTGTAGGAGTGTGCCAAGCGTATTGCTAAGGTGTCAGCCGAGGCCAAGCTGGACGTGGATGAGGACACTTACCTGAACCAGTTCCGCCCGCACCTGATGGATGTGGTCTACACCTGGGCCAACGGCTCCTCCTTCTCTCAGATATGCAAAATGACAGACGTCTTTGAAGGTACAAGTTTACTCACAATAAAATATTAAGAATATTTTTGTGATTTTTAACATGTCCATAATATGGATAATAAAAGGTTCATGTTTTGGGAGTCTCAAACAATAAATGAATTTATTTTGACCTTATTCGACTCCCAGACAGGTCATTTAACAATGCATTTTTCCAAACCCCTCCTTTGCATGACCCTAAATGAATTTGACCAATCACAGGAGATTAAAGCAGTGTTTGTGAGCTTATGTTTGTGCGTTTTCATTCAGACCAACACCAAAAGTGGGCAGCAATGTGTTAATGTGTAACGTTGACTTCAACATGAAGCGGCTTGGGACTCAATGCTCTCAATGCTCTTTCTTTTGAGAGGCAATCACTTTAAGCATTTTCAGATTTAACACATGTTTTCATTCACGGTATATGCACACCACAGGTGAATTGAATCATGTGAGTGTTTTAATTTGTGTACAAAGTCCATGTAAAGATGTGAAGAGATGCAGATTGAGTGGCAGGTGATGCAGATCATGTGAATTGAGTGGCGCAATTGCTACGAATGTGCAATATATACCTCAAACACACCTTTCAAGATTCCAACAGAAAATTCACACTGTGTTGTTGCAAATATGAATCCACAAAGAGCTTCTTAATGCGTCCTGTGCTATCAAAACCATCACAATGCACTCCACGCAAGAGTAATATTGCTTCTGTTGTGCGCACAACGTTACAGCATTGCTTTCAGTGAATCACTTCCCATGAGTGCTCACGTGATCTACAGTGTTGGTATAAAACAGTAAGAAAATTCATTTACAATTCTATTTTATTAATTTAGTCAAAAATCTGCCTATTTATGCACCTTTTCTGGGTTTATTTCTTTCTTTAGTAAATGTAATCATGTTATGGCTCCTCTAGGGAGGAAATAAAATCTGCACTTGTTTGTGTGATGGATGGATGGAGAGATGGGCTGATTGAGAGGTTTGTTTTCCCGTATCGCCCAGCCCTAAATCCATTTATAAAAGGCTATTTTCATATTCCCGTTTCCCAGAAATGAGTGACTGTGATTAGTTTGTAAAAAAAAAAAAAAGTGTTGTATTTGGTCCTGACTTTATAAGTACAGCATGGGGCTTGTGCTGAAAATACATTTTAAATCCTTTTATTTCACAACATCTTCTCCCAGAAGCCTCTGCTCTGAGATTTAGCCGTGTCTGAGGCATGACGTGAGTTTTGAAATGCAGATCTCGTGTCTTGTCGAGAAGATCTGTCCATGCTCCAGCTCCTGAGTGAGATTTTGGCTGCGTTCGTGTGCATGAGCAAACAGCAGAACACTTGTTTTGATGAATTGCAGCGAGGGAGAGATGCTCTGTGTTCCCCTATTCTCTCTCACCTCAATCTGAATTGGGCTGTGTTCCCCAAAAGCCTCATAAGTTGCCTCATAGCTCCGTTGGATTCAGAGGGTGATGAACTTCAGCTTACGATGCTTTGGGAGAAGCAGCCCGGCTCTCAGTGGAGATCTTAGAACGTCATGCCAGCAAAATCCCCTTGTGCCAAGAACAGTTTCATAGAAATAAACATTGCTAATACAGTTGGACATTGAAACTACAGGTTACAGGATCTGAAAATGACCTTATGTGGTTGGTATGTAGTAGGTACGAGAAGGACTAACTCTCTCTCTCTGTCTTTCTCAGGCAGTATTATCCGCTGTATGCGCAGATTGGAGGAGCTCTTGAGGCAGATGTGCCAGGCAGCCAAGGCCATTGGAAACACGGAGCTGGAGAATAAATTTGCGATGGGTAAGACTCATGGAGTGACTCGCTGAGCTGAACACAGCCAGTGTCCAGTTTACTGTGGGCAGCTTTGAGCACTGGACTGGTAAACCTACTTGGAAAGATTTAGTTTTTGATGCAGACCAATCCACGACCCAGATTGGCAGTGACAGACCTCCATGCTCAAGGGGGAGCTAGAGTTCCCTTTAAATGTCATTCTCATTAATCCAGATGTGGTGGTCTTTAGATAGCTAGATATAAACATCTGATTTTGCACTTGGGTCATTTCATCATATACTTGTTACATTTTAATTTGTCGTCTGACAGTTGTTGTAATGAAGGTATGATCCTGCACGAAAACTCCTTGAGGGAAGAACATGGCAACCTGCTAGAGTCTCCTAATGAGACAAAATGGCATGGAATAAGCATACAAATAGGCATGTTGCTAGCAAATCCATCCTAGTATAGATGGATGTTAGCGTTTTGCTAAGCTACTTCTACAGTGTTTGATTAGCTTACAAATGGTTGGGTCTAAATGGATTCCAGTAGAGTTGAATGTCACTAAGTGCACAGTAATCAATTTGTTTAAAAGTGGTTCAGTTCAATTCAAGTTTATTTACGTGGCACTTTTTACAAAACAAATCATTCCAAAGCAGCTTTACAGGAAATTAAGTTTCTAATATTTTTAAAAAGCAGAGGACCGAGGATAGATCCTTGTGGTACTCTATACTCCACTAGTGATAGTTGAGATGATTCCCCGTTTAAATAAACAAAATGGTAGCGATTGGATAGGCAGGATCTAAACCATCATTAACTCTGATTGGAGTTGGATGCTAGCATGCTGCTAAGCTAATTACATTGTATTTAAATAACTAACAAATACTTGGGTTAAAATAGTTTTCAGTAGAGTTGAATGTTAGCTGTTGCTAAACTGTTGAAAAAACCAGCAGATATGTTTGATGCTGGTTTAAGCTGGTCATGTGCTGGTCCGACCACCATCCACTGTAAACCAGCTCAAACCAGCATCCAAGCCTCAAAACATGGCTAACCAGCATATGCTGTTTCCCAACAGGGTTTGGTCAAAAGTGATTCCAATAATGCTGGACGTTAACATGCTGTTAAGCTACTCGTATATTGTTTGGTTAGCTAACAAATATTTGGGTCAAATTTCCAAAAGAGATGGATGTTAGCATGTTGTTAAGTATTTGGTCAGCTAACAAATACATGGATCAGATTATTCCACTAGAGTTAGACGTTCATGTATTGCTGAGCTAATTGCGCAGTCGTTCATCAGCTAACAAACTGTTCCAGTAGAGTTAGAAGCTCTGTTACGAAAAATAAATTACAATGAGTTAAACTGCGGTATTGTTAATCAATATAATGGCCAAAGTACACTTGAAGTCATCTACTCTTGACTGTTGCAGTGCATTATGGTATTGTTTGTAAAAAATATGTGTCTGAAATAAGGCTAGCCACCACAGAATAACTGAGTCTGAGTGATGGAGGGAATACAAGCTGATTAGTTGAACTCATCTTTCAGCCCTTAAAATGCTGTCTATCTAGGCAGCACACTAGATTTATGAGCACTACTTTGTTTTAAAACCACACATTAACACTGCTTCTCTCCTTTCTTCCTCCTGTCAGTGATTTGAGGGCGACTGGGTTTAGTTCTGAAACTGAAACTCGTTTTTTTTGTTTTTCACAGGTATAACGAAGATTAAGAGGGACATCGTGTTTGCTGCCAGTCTTTATCTCTGAATCCCGAGGGTTACTTTTTGTTTTGTTTGCTACTGGTTTTCACTTTTACTTTTTTCAAAACAGTGAAGGACAGAATTTACATGAAACATAATTGTTTTATTTGTGTTTGTCAAGCATAATTGGTTTTTGTTTCTTTCGTAAAAGCGCAACACATTGTACATAATTTTAACAGTTTTAATAAAAAAACAAGTCTGTATAGTGATTTTTTTTTTCCATACGGATAAAAACTTTTTTTCATGGCTTAATAGAGGTACACTTATATTAGTTTTTGGAGATACACAGGAAGCTGTGGTAGCAGCAGAAGCAGTCCAGCCAAGGCAACGTGGGACAGCGTCCAGAGAGACGCCCCAGAAAGGGACGTCTGGAGAACACCGAAAGCAAGGTTACATTCACAGGTTTCCACACTAGTGGTCTGCCCCTTCCCATCCAGAGGCTCATCGTAGCTTAGTTTGGGTTTTCATAATGATTTCCATTGGTAGGTGTCTCTTGTAAGGTGGTGTGTGGAATCTCTGCCTCCTTCTGTGGTTCCACTCTTTTCTTGAAGAAATCCGACACGAAGAAAACCTGTGGGGCGTGAGAAGAGATGTGGTTGAGTCACGGTGGCAGGGTGTTTAGTGCTTATACTGTACAGAAAACAACATATCAGTCACTCACTCCTAGACTTAATGGAGCACAATCAGATGTGCGTTAAAAGGTTGCAGAAATGGAAGTTTCAATTCATTTAAATGCAAAACGATCCAAATATTTTACAAACTCTTCAGCTAAACTCTCAAAAATGCTGATGCAACTATTATAATGCATTCTGTTCAATGTTAACTAAAACTGTCAGTTTAGTAAAATAAAATTAAAAATATACTTTTTTTCTTTTTAAATGAAGCTTAATATAATTTCAATGGAAGTTATTTTTCAAAAACCTTAACACCAAAGACCTAAAGTGAAATAATGGAAAAATTCATAATAAAATTTTTATTCAATTTTAAAGATAATAACCCTGTATGCTATAGCACCTGTATAGTATTTAAAATAATAATAATTTAAAAAAAGTTTTTCTGTTACTCCATAAACCACAGACAAGGAAGTAATGACAAGAATCCACCGCAGGAACTTTCCCGAGGACATGGAGACCGTTAAGGACCGTTATCTGTGTTTTTGTATCGCAGGAACCAGGATCTAATTAAAGTTTCAGGTAAAAACTTGCTCCTCACAACGTCCCTGCTCATGAGGTAGTACTGTTCGAAGATCAGGAACGGGGGTGGGGCCTGGGCACTGAGCAAGCTGATTGGTTAAGTTCATACAGCAATTACTATCATGAATAATTCAAGTAGCTGTTTAAAACCCAAATCTGTGGTGTAAAGTCTGCTTGAACTGGACGTATGTGACCGATTTTACTTCCGTATGGTGACACACTGACATAATTCAGAAATGAACACTGATGTTTGGAGGGGGCGTGGTTAAAGATGTCATGCTCATGCCGTCAAACTGATGTCATCAGAGAAGACACGTCACTTTAGAGAGGAGGAGCTTTTTCTGATTTGGATTAAAGATGACGAAGGCAAACTCAAACACAGATTAATTGTTCACCACAAAAATAGCGTTGTGAGCTAACAAAATAAATGTCATTTGGATTTCACGCAGACTTTATAAAGATGGTTCATGCAATCATAATATTTAGTTTCATTGTAATGCCTCTACTATATACAGTTTCTGCAGCTATTAATGTCTAAAAAACAGAGGCAGCTGATTTTTATTTTCCTGTAAATACAGTGAGGCGAGCTGACCCGACATAGTCCAATGCTGCTCCACTTACACAATTCCCAAATTTGCCGACTTGGTATTGAGAAACAAATGACTAATCATCTCAGTAATTTAGACCGTGATGGAAACGCAGACAGCAACAGGTCTGAGGGAAATCACAAGTTCCCGGGACACTGATCCAGGTCATTTCTGCGGAAAGCGGCTTTTGTTTTTGGGTTAATTCCTTTATATGAGCAGATTTCACACTGACCTCCTGCGAGCAGAAACCGATGGGTTTATGATGGTGTCACTCACCACTAGTAAAGCCACGATGGCTCCTTGTATGAGTCCGGCGAGGACATCACTCCAGTGGTGTTTGTAGTCTGAGACACGGGACAGTCCCGTATAGACGGAGGCAGCGATCAGGAAGAACTGGAGCGTGGGGCGGAGGAGCCGTGCCCATTCAGCTTGCATTCTTGCTTGAAGATAAAGCTGTGGGAAAGGAAAAGACTCTTACAGCATGTGAACGGGCTGATCCTCACGTGACGACCATGTTGTGTTTTCGTGTTACTACAGATCCCCTGCTAATTTGTTTTTTCATGCATGAGAGAAAACGCCAACAATTCTGGTTTGACGTGTCAAAACCTCAACAGCAGCTCCACCTCAGAGTACAGACTTCCCTTCACAGGAACCAGCCAGGGTTATTTTAGTCAACACTGCCCTGGGCCTCTGAGAAATGTGAATTATGCTTAAATATTAATCATCACGCTATCACCTTACAGGTGGTGTTGTCAAAATCATTACTTATTTAAAGCTTTGAAGAAGTGATCCGATGCTTTTCAACAAGGAATCAATGTGGGCAAAACAAGGCCTGGTTAACTTCCACGACATGTAGACGTGTGCTTGTGCAACGCTATGAAAGCCTGAAATCAAAGCGGTTTGGTAAACACAAACAAAGAATTACTCTGATGGGAAGAGATCCTAACACTCAACCCCACGCTGGGCAAGATTCCCAGAAATCCTTGGAAGTCTCTAAAAACACCTCCTTACAAACACAAGAATCATTTCTAGTTTACATGCGTGGTTAATGCCTGTAATCGTATCTGACACAGTTTGTTTAAGGATCAAGAGTCAAATACTTTTGACAAGGAAGCGGTTTAAAAAAAATGATTTAATGTTGTCCTAACACAAGCTTTCCTGAACATTGACCTCGGGTCTGATGTGTTTATTTCAGAGTTCAAATGTGCTGTGAACTTTAGCCACATGTATGATAAGATTATGGTAGGTTGTGTTTGCTAACAAGGCTTTAATGGAGAAGTTCAGCAGAATTATGCAAGACTCCTTAAGATTACAGCTGACTCAAACCCCAACCAGACAGATCATGGATAAATCAATGAAGTAAAACGCACAAGTATACAAACATTTATCCCATTTCCTAGTCACTCAGTAACAATGATGGTATTTAATGGACCACTTTGTTATTTGGTTACTTAACGCTCATTGTAGCTTAATTATTACCTGATAATTCAAGAAAACTGTACTTTTTAAGTGTGAAAATACTTCGGAACAAACTGAATTATAAGGGTAGTGATGTCCTTGTGTCCTACTGTAGTAGAAGTACAAATTATTACAAAACATCGACTGTTTGTTCGTAAATATCAATAGGGTCCAAACCAACACTGGTCTTTTAGTCTCAGTAAACTCCTAATTTGCTGCTTACTAAAAGTAAGGTTTGTATTGGGTGGGATAAGAGAATATGATCATGCACAATATGTGTATTTAGTAAGTTTTGCTATATTTCAAAAAGACTATCCTCTTGACAAATGGGGTAAAACATAAATAAGTAACACTTACTGCCAGGAACAGCATACAGTACATGGAGAATGAGGAGTGTCCCGAGTAAAATGAGAGTCTGCAACAAAAACAATGGGAGAATCAATGTGGGCAACACTAACTGCCTACTACATGCAGACATGTGCTTGTGCAACACTGGTTAATGCTGACATTTGTTTTGCAAATCTGTAAACACAAACTAAAGCTTGCTTTGACAAATTGGCGGGATGGAATCCTAACACTGAACCCCTCACTAGGCCAAGATTTGCATTGTCACATTCCCTCCCATTAAAAAGCACGCACACATACCCTTTTCCGGGTGATAAAGGCTCGGGGAGACACGAGCTGACCGGCGGGGGAAGAGAGGGAGGGTGGTTTGGCTATCCGGCAGGCCTTTGTGTGTTTTTGTTTACTTAAGCTTAGGCCACTTGTCGACTAGGAGCATCCGCCTAGTGACTCACGCCAAATAAAACTTGAATAATTCAAGCTGCGCCACCACCGCCAACATGCTCCTATTATATAGATCTACTTAAAAGCACATCTTAACAAGATCCGGGCAGTGTGCAAGTTATGAGGCCAGATCTTCATGTTCTTGTTTGCTGATTGAATGAAACAAAGCAAAGGTGGAGAGGCTAAAATAATGCACTGCAGACTGCATGTCCTGAGGATAAAACTGAACGAAAGAACAACACAGACTCAAAGAATCAAAGACCTGCTTCAGATTTTAAAATCATTTATACCTAGACCTCGATGACTCCCTCACTCAAATACACTTGCCTACCGAGACAACTCTGTTTTCCTGAGGAGAACATGGTCGTGTGAAAGGGGATCTGGGTTATTCTGGACTCAGTCCCTCTACTGCTCTTTATTTGCTCTATAAATGGCATGGTCTCCTAGGCAAACACTGGACCACCACCAAAGAGGTGCTCTTCTGAGAGAGATGGGAACCACGCCTATGTTAAACGAGAGCATTCTGAGAGGGCCTGGGATACTGCTGGCCTTGAGTCTGGCCCAAAAACCCAAACTGAAAGCCTGCATGCTCTGAACTGGCTAACCACAGGATTAGAGACCAATACAGTGTGTGAACCACAGATTTCCACCGAAAGCTTGGGTGGCCAATAATGTGGACAACTGACCCCAAAAAGAGTTCATGGTAAAGACACTGGAAAAGCCCCCCATTTTGAGTTCCTTCTCAAAGCACATATGAGGTCACAATAGAACTTGTTCTAATAATTAAGGTCCTTACAACTAGAACTAATTCCTCGTCAGACCCATCTCTCTGAAAAGATTCAGAGGATGAGTTATTTTGAGGGACTAGCTTGTCTAATCATGAATGCGGGATAGACTGTTTAAAAGTTTTCAAGATTGAACCACATTAAAGAACAATTTTGAGGGATTCCTACTTCCACCCCTTTCTTCCACCTGGACCAGGACTCCCAGTAGTGCAGGGGTGTCCAATTCTGCTCCATGAGCACCTGCAGAGCATGCCGCCACACCTACCTAGAAGTTCTGAGTGACCCTGAAGACCTTGATTTAGAGCTAGAGCTAAACTGTGCATGATCCTACAACCTTCCTGCAGAGTTCATTTCCTAAACACACCCAGACCAACGAAACGAGGGCTTCAGGTTGACTAGAACCTTCCAGGCAAGTATGTTGGAAGTGACCCCCAGGAGCACCTCGCGTTAAAGGGATAGTTCACACAAATTAAAATTGTCATTAATTAAGTACCTTCATAACGTTCTAAATGCGCAAGACCCTTGTTCATCTTGAGAACACAAATTATTTTGGATGAAATCTGAGAGCTTTATGACTGAGATTTCTGGGAGAGTTGTAAGGACATCATTAAAACAGTCCGTGTAAAATAGACATAGCTTCCAAAGTAATTTTATGTAGCTACATTTTGTGCTCAAATTAAACGAAAACAGCTTTTAGTAATTTCTTCTCTCATAGCTTCATAGAATTACTGTTGAACGATAAGTCACATGGACTATTTTAACAATGTCCTTACAGCGTTTCTGGGTCTTGAACAGGATATAGCTCCCGGATTTCATCACAAATATCTTCATTTGTGTTCTGAAGATGAACAAAGGTCTACTAGATTTTGAACGGCGTCAGGGTGAGTGATTATTAACAGAAATTTATTTTTTGTGTGAACTACCTCTTTATAGTAAAAAGTAACTCTTAGCAACCAATAAGGGAGTTTTACCAAGGCATGCGAGTGCAGCTCTTGTCTTTGAGTGGTAAAAAAAATCTAATTCTCAAACTGTTCGCCAAGATTACACTTCGTATTCATATTTTTAAAAAAACAAAACAAAAATCTGACAACTGTATCATAAATGTTGTTTAATTTGCTCAAATAACGTTAAAAATTTCTCAGGCTAGAAGCTAGTGTCTTAGAACGCTGTTTCTATAGCAACCGGCAATTAGTGATTGGCTCTTTCGTTTAGACTGCTGTAATTTCCTCACCTTTCTGGCGAGTGTGCTTGAGAAGCACTGAAATGAATGGACTTCAGTGCTGGATTTATTGGTTGTTTGGAACTTTTGGCCGCTCCATGACACACTTCTACATTCCTAAGTTCCTATGGAAGCCTATGGGAGTGTCACAACTCCGTTTCTAAAAGCCTTCGAGAGCAACCATATTAGGTTGCATTTTTCCCCATTCAAAGCTATACAAGTGAAACATGGTATTCTATAGTCTTTAATGTAAACCTACCTTCCCTCATTGACCTTGGTGGCATCCCCAAGGCAGACGAAGTCCTCAATGTAAGCCCCTCCTGTGCAGTTGATCAGCGCCCAGTCCGGTTTGCAGACATTCAGAAAGTGTGGCCGCAGCCGGCCGATGGAATACTTGGCTATGTCAGTGAGTGATTGGCTCATAGCAGCACCAAACACAAAGGTGCCAATGGCCTTATAGATACAGGCCACATAACTGTTGCAGAAAGACTTTGATTTGACACGGTTTAGATAGACTGAAAGGCACTCCCCTATGATCATCTGTGATGGAAGAGGAAGCAAAACAACATTACTTTTCTTTATTCTGATGAGATGGTCAAAACATTTGTCACAGCCAATTAAGTGCTGATGATGATATTTTTCTGAATCTCATAAGGATGTCCACACGTACAAGAACAGAAGACAAGATCAAACAGTAGAAGCACCTGACAATGCAGCCATCACAAGGATTTCCCTGAAATGTTTTAAACATCACAGTTACCCATGTTTGCTTACTTGAGTTTAGTCCTTCTGAAGACCAGCAGAATATACTGAAGGGACTGAACCTCTGCCTATGTCTTGGGTAACGTAGATTAAGTTTACATTTGCTTTACTAAAATATCCAGGATATAAATGATGCATTAGCGGTAACCTAAATCAAATGTTTTAATAACATTTAAGCAGAGGTGTATGTGCTTTGAGCTCACATGGGTGACTGTGAGGTTATATAGATGTACGTCTGTGTGTATACATATAGGAAATGTTATCCGTAATGGGCAAGTTTATATTAAACAAACTGCTGTTTCTAATGCCCTTGAAAGGACGTTGCTGTATTGCTGATGCTATCAGCTTTACAGAAACAGCTGAGATTTAACCACAGAAAGAGCCTCCTACAGTAATCTAAACGTCTCTTCAGGCAGTTCCTTTGACCTCATGATTCTCATTTGCTCTGACATGCATTGTGAGCTGTAAGGTCTTATATAG
>JAUCMT010000002.1:312925-331493 GCA_032357475.1 Enteromius thamalakanensis
AAGGGTCTGAATACTTACGACCATGTGATATTTCAGTTTTTCTTTTTTAATAAATCTGCAAAAATGTCAACAATTCTCTCAATATGGGGTGCTGTGTGTACATTAAAGAGGGAAAAATGAACTTAAATTATTTTGGCAAATGGCTGCAATATAACAGAGTGAAAAAAATGTAAGGGGGTCTGAATACTTTCCGTACCCACTGTATATGTGGGTAGGAGACAAGTAGACATTGTTTCCACTCCATTAGTTGCCTTGTC
Organism: Enteromius thamalakanensis; assembly: GCA_032357475.1. Classification (NCBI taxonomy): domain Eukaryota; kingdom Metazoa; phylum Chordata; class Actinopteri; order Cypriniformes; family Cyprinidae; genus Enteromius; species Enteromius thamalakanensis. The sequence continues at coordinate 313,183 of JAUCMT010000002.1, forward strand.
TCTTTTTAGTGTACATTTTTAAGTCATTTTTAAGAAATGGTTCACCTAAAAAAAAAAACATTTCAACTTGCATGCCATTTCACAGCATTTTCTTTTCAAGAAAATATTCAAGAATGTAAGTGCTGATCTTTTACAACACTGGAAGCACCTATAAACTGGCAAAACACAAGAGTGCCATAAAAGCACTCATTAAGACTATATTCCAAGATTTCAATTGGCTCACTATCCCTTGAAGTGCCTATCTAACCTTTCTCCTTTGAACTGTGGTTAGATCTCAAAGTCCTGTTTCTCAAGCTGGCATGAGAACAAGCGGATTGACCAGAGAAGCACACAACAAGCATAGGGATAATGAGAGGAAGAGATAGACATAAAACGGGGCGTAAGCCAAACAGACGGGCACTTACAGTAAGCACAGTGATAGGAATCATTACTCCTCCTAATAATGGATAGGAAATGGTGTCTTCTTTATATGGGTAGTTGAGAGAGTCATCGTTACAGAAAAATCCTCGTTTTAATGATTTGTGTTGTATTGTGAGTATTGCAAATGGGAGTCCAACTAGCAAAAAAAAACAGTGAGACACAAAACAAAACAAAAAACAGAGGTTAACGTAGTGCCTAATACTCTTCTCCTCACTTCAAGCAAAGGTCGTTCTCTGGGAGGTGCTCGCACAGAAAGAAAAGCTGTGAGTTAGACAGACATTCCATTTTCGCCGTTAACACATAATGAACAAAGGGTTAGCAAGTAGGTGGTGTGGCAGCCTGGGCTGGAGTTTTTTGCACTGTGTCTTTGAGAAAAGTAGTATATAGCTGTTAAAGTCTGTTTTATTGCTTTGTTTTTGTTCTCGTGTTTTATTTGAACGTCTCAAATGCACAGTAATGAAGACGAGTAGATCTCGTGTAGCAGATGGTGAGATATCCTAATTTTCCCCTGTCTTTCAAGCCCTGTTCACAACTGATCACAACAATCTTATTGCTTGAGATTGCTAACATATCTTTTTTTTTTTCATCCGGTTTGGCGTCATTTTATTGTATCACTGTATCATATTGAACACTGTAAACACTTACAGTAACATTAACTCTTCAGGAAACTCCACCGTCTCCTGCTGGTAGATGCCACATTTGCCCAACACAGCCATATTGCAACTCTCGCTGACTTTGATCAGTGTGAACAAGGCTTTACAGATTCCTCTTCCACATTTTTTCACACCATTATGTCATAAAAGAGCTCTTAAATGCTGCTCCACCACTGTAAGAAACACTGAAGTGGCAACACAAACATCAAAAAGGTGCAAGAAGGGGTAACTGTGGTTAAACACCATCAGCAAAAACTTTACAAGCCTGTTGGGGACATGAAGGTTACTCAAGCGTGGAAGCAAAGCATGTGGAAGGGATTAAGACATTTACCCAACATGCATTGAATGTGGGCTGCTGTTTGTGTGAGCCGCTCAGTCCTCTAAGAGCTGATCTCGGTCATGTGGATCAGTGCAGGTTACCCAGCACCAACCGAAGCCTCCTACAATTACACCGTATCTTCTCTCTATCTGCGGTGAAAGCTGCATTGTCATGGTCTGTGATGTGCTGGCTGAACGTATGGGGTTTCAGAGTCAGTAACGTTAACGCCGCTCGTTTGGATCATCACTTGGCAAATGGAAACTAAGCATTGCTTAGAGGCCAAATCTTGCAATATAGGAAGTTTGAGGTTTTCTCAAGCCTGTGGTTTATGGGATAGAAGTCAAACAGGGTTATTCATGGAAAGGATTGCTTTTAGAGCAAAAACTGCCATCTGTGCTCCAGAAGATATCAACTATCCACTCAACTATCACATTCCAGACGGATCGCAATATCCTAGATGCGTCCTCCATCAAGTCTAGATAGAATTTGTTGTCCTGAAACAAATATTGATGGGGTAGTTGAGACGTGACCGAACGGTGACCTTCCTAAACATATAAAGGAAGTGTCTGTGGTTTTGTTGGTAAACCCAAGAACCCTCTCTTGATGAAAACCACAAACTTTGCCCAATTTGCAGTTGAAAGCAGATCGAAGGAGGGTGCCTTTAAATGCGATCCCAGCCCAAAATACCTCAAATCCCAGCTAATCTAAAACAGCTACTTTAAGGCCGTTTCTTGTACTTGGTGGACATCCTTGGCTAAGAAGTTAATGAAAAGCAACATGCCCAGAGTATCTCCTACACAAAGAACAAAAACATGAGCAAATGAGCTGCTGAAACGATTCTATCCTGACACGCTCTACAACAAACACAAGTACTGCTTTAGAATATGACACGACTAAATTGCAATCTACAATAGAAGTCACACCTTCAGTAGAAAGAGGTTTCTATTTTTGACATGAACTACACCTACATTCTATTTTCCCCATTTGTTCTTCTTCTTTTGTTTGTTTTTGTGATGTTGTGATGTAATTAGACAGCTGGATCTCTGGTTTCCCGCCTGTCATCTAGTGTTTTTAGCTGTGTATATGTATTGTAGCACTACAACAGCTTTGACACCTTCACGAGAAATTCCTCCTGCTTGTGTTTAATGTTATTTCTGGTAACATTGGGCCTTATTTATTTACACAGAAGCAGAATTAATTTCTTAGAAAATATGTAAAGGCTTCATGTAGCTTTCAATTCAAAGGGACGATTTATATTAAAATTAGGGCACTTCATGCGATGGCCGATAAACAATATTAACCAGATATCATTTATTTTTGTCTAAAAGAAAATTAGTATAAAGCAATAGTTTCAAAGCTAAATGTATAACATCACAAATGTATAGTATGAACATGAATATTGTTTTTTTAGGTTTGCTAAGCCTTGGATTTAACCTCTCGATTCATGTAGATCTGTTTTATGGCACCTTTATGATGTTTTTAGACCTTTTTAGAAGTTTTGGTTAACTGGACTTTCTAGGTCTTCTAGGTTTGGAACAACACACAGGGTGAGAGAACAATGACTAGGTTTTATTTTTGAGTGCAATATTATTTTACTACTACAAAACCACCCATGCAAGGAACTGTACTGCTGCTGAAGTGTAAGGCTGGCCGCACACTAGACGATTAAAAACCTTAAAACTGATCTGAGCCGTTCACACACGAGACGATTCGAGCAGACCTCGAGAACACACGCTAGATGATTTCCCCGAGAAACGAGGTCTTGCAGACAAACGTGACTGGAGAAGAAAAACAACTAGAAGACAATCCACGTTGTCAGCTGGCTCTAGTGCGTGAAAAAACGTGTTCTCTGTTTTAGTGGTGTGTTTATGGCTGCCAGGTTTCAGCTATATCGCAGGATCAAATCAGTGGCAATAGAAAACATTTGATGTTTAAGACTTGAGGTCATCGACGCTCCATCTCAGTTAAATAATCGCAATGACACCACACAACAGAGCATGTCTGGGACCAGCTTGAATTGGGAAAATATTTTGTTCTACTGAAGAAACAAGACACCTGAGGATAAGCAGATAAACATCACATTTTCATTTTTGCATGAGCTATCCCTTTAATTATAGACTAGTGTGCGGCCAGCCTTAGATAGATGCTTGCAGCTCCAGCTCCACTGTGTTAGACCAGATCCCAGATGAACAGCTGCTTTCAATCTGCCTCATAAAGCTCTACTGAAATTGCATTTTGCACCTGTCCTCTGGTCAGGAGTCATGTTGAAACAGCTGCTCTTCAGTGTCTCTTTGTATTTGTTCATTCAAAATGAAGGGCCACTTCCTGCGAGTGCGACAACCCTTTCAACTCGAGACGAACTAGAAAATATCCTTCAAAACAAGCTTGAGCGCACTACAGACTTGTGAGGGAAGACACTGGGCATGTCTCTGGGTTACTTACACTACATATGGGAAGTGTGAAGCCCATTGTGTAGAGAACAGTGGAGGTGACTGTGCTGCTGTGGAAGGGATAGCTGATGCTCTCGTCATTACAGAAAAAGCCCCGCTGATACGGTTTGATTTTACCCAGGTTAAACGCTGCAAGCGGGAGGCCAGCTGTAGGTGAAGAAGGGTTAACAATGGGTTAACAATTTGATAAAGGGTCCACCAACCAATTAAAAGCAAGGGCTGCTTTCCAACGTTGCTGGATGGACGCTAACACAAAAGAGATAAAAATGACATTACAGCTGTGCATTTATAACGACAAAGCTCGTCACCTGACAAGTGATGTCATAGATAGCGTCTGATTATCTGTTCGATAATGTCTGATAAGAGTCTAACAAGGACAGTGTTCACCATAATGAATACATAGGGGAGAGAATGTCTTTTTTTATATTAAAATGTTTAAAATTAGTACATTTCAAGTTCTTAGGCATGTACTCACTCGGTTCACTTGACTTAGATTAAAAAAAAAAAAAGGTTTTCTTTAAATATCATGAATTGTATGACTTTTTTTGAGTTGCACCACATGACATTTTTCATCCTGAGCTTACCTTATCAAAAGTCAATTCTATTTTAATAAACATGTTGGCCTTGATTTATGAGGCTCTCTATGATGTCATTTCCTGTTTAGTTTTTCTCTTTCTGCATGGTCGCACCATATGACCGTGATTTTGGTGAACAAAGGTTTTTCAAATATTAAAAAGCAGTGAAGTTTGTTAAAACCTTCCTAAAAAATAATTACTATTAATATTGTGTATATGAACAAGTCATTCTATCAATACATTTTATTTTGAATTAACTAATAGGATTAAGCTCCATTTCATTATCAATCTCCCAAAATCAAGGGCTTCAAAACAGTCATCCTGTCTCAATCCAGACTCACTGCTTCCGTCGCACACAGCCTCTTCAATTTTAGCTGACGCTAACATGACTTCATCTATCCCATACTGCACTAACGTGACCTGACGGTGGAAAGTCTGACATGAGAGCGTATGTAAACTTTGAATTCTATAGCCTCGGCCTATTGTTGCCGCTGCTGCAAAGCATTATGGGAAAACAACACAAACCCTCATTCATAGAGCCTGAGGCTCTTCTCCCAGGAAAAGACTATGGGTCTGTTATTGATGCTCAGCACACGCATACAGAAGGAAGAGTCTGACTGAGAGCTAAAGCTGAAACAATCCATCCAGAGCTACTCTTCTGTGTGTTCTCACAGTCTGTGTTTAAGTGCTACCGCTGGTATGTAAATATGCGCTAGCGAATGAAAATCAAGGAAGGCATGTGACATGTGAGTATCTGCTTACAGTCGTGACTGAGAGAAATGACCAGCGTGGTACTATTGTGTGGTAAAACTCTAGCTGGGATATAATACTTCATCACACTTACAATACTTCCACAAAGCTCAAATCATTCCTCCATCTTGGCTCACGTATCAAAGAACAAATGGGCATCGTATGAAAGTGACTCATGGTTACTTTGTGGAAAGTCCAATCTGTTTGTTCCCTGTGTAAAAACATTGAAACGTTCCCCCAGCGCACGGAAAGTTCCAGGAGAAATACAGATCAAACCTCTCATCATGACTGAGCCGGGATTATGAGGAACAACTAGATCCAGCATATAATCCTTCATATAGTCACAGGGCTCCCGCAGATTCTGACCAAAACTTGCTCGGTCATTTGTGACGTTTTGGATAAGGATATGGAATAATAATAACACTAATAATGACAACTTTGCAGGAATAAATCACATTATTATGCATTATCACAGAGAGAGGAGCTAGTTTTCACATTAGGATATTTTTGTCATACAACTATAATATTACAATAATTTGATCATTTTAAATGTTACATTTATATCTTTTTTTATAATGCATTGTGACAATTTGCCCCATATAGTTTGACAGCATAATCTGCTGGCGGGGCATATAGTTACTGCAGGTGTGTTCAATTCTAATTACTAATATTTGTAATAGACAATAATTTAGTATTTTGTAACTATGTTTTTATTCCGGAACATACTATTACATATTATATAAAATATTTACTGGGTTAAAAATTGTAACAAGTAGTGCATATATATATATATAAGTTGATGGATTAGTTTTCTCGTGGGACTGATTTTCAGTGATGTTTCACGTGTATTTCACATGTACTCTGAGTCACTGTTATGCATAATAGACTCTCTGCATAATAAGGTAACGCCCTGTTATTATGGAAAGTTTGATAAGACATGGTGAAGGCACTATGACGCACACTAGGGGTGTCGTATGTGGTTAATATGTCAGTACAATTGTAGCAATGTTGTATTCCATGCGATCAAATAACGTGCATGGCAACATGTTTCTAAAACAACTGACACATCCATACGCCTTTAGTAGTCAATATATTCCGTACAACACACTTTAACGCCAACACTATAAATGATTCTCCCTTCTAAGCTCCTATTAATTCAGAAGATAGAAGCAAGGCTACTTAAAATGATGCTTACCGAGTATTAGGCACGCGATGTCAAGCAATATAAAAGGGATTCCTCTGGTTTCAAACATGGTGTCAGTGTCCTTCTGCGAGTCGGTTATGGAGATAAAGGCTTATTTTAAGGCGTCCTCGGTGTAAACGGACTGACGGGGAGTCCACCTCTAGTGGTCTGCAGCGGCGCGCACTAACGCGGGCGCGAGCACTCTTAATAGCATTGACTGCGCGATGGCGACTAATAATCAGCTGGAGCCGAGGCACAGAGAGCCGTCTGATCGGAGGTCCGTGGATAAGGTCACCATTTCAGCACACGAGGTTAAGAATAAGCGATGACGAGCCGGTGTGCGATGTGTCGGACTGCGGAGTGTACACTGCTGTCTTGAGTCATGACGGACACCTGCTCAGACCCGGCTCAGCCAATCGCGTGTCTCCCGGTCTAAGTCACGCCCACCACGCACAAGCCTTTGACGCCTATACAATTAAATCCATACCATTATTAACTGAGAAAAACATTTCATACAGACAAAATTATTAGCACACTAGTATTTTCAGCAGCTAAAAAATGCTCTACGAGAAGTCTTTTAATTATTATTATCGATGATATTGATTATAGACAGACGCTTGTGAGATATACAAATAGAGGGCATTGTTTACATTGTTTGAAGTATGTAACAATTAATCATTTAATTAAAGAAATGTGCAATAACTTAACAGTGCTTTATAGGAAAAGTGGGGTTTTATATTTTAAACATGTAGTTTTTAATTAAAAATATACTCAGATGTCATTCTAGACACATTGTGAGTATCCTGTCCAAATTTTATCATGACTATTTAAGTATGTTTGGTTTGTTAAGCCATTTAGTGGTTGTCTTTACAAACAATGTCATATAAAATTATTACATATATATATTAAATAGTATATTGTTAAAATGTTTAAAAACCGTAATTATCATGACAAGCCAAATATGTACATAATATTTAAAGTGCATTAAAAAAGTGAACCAGAGTTGTCCCAAGACACGGACGCGTTTGGGTTTGATGTTTGAGGTGATTTTGATGAAAGTTTAGATCCACTTCTAATGTTGACTATAATCTGATTCATATTAATACTGCAATACTGCCACCTTCTGGTGATGTCTGGACAAAACATTTCCATTCGTAGTCGAGTCTGTTTTAGTAAATAATGAATCAGTGTTTTTTCCCTTCGTTTTATTTTGCTTTGTCAACAAAAATATTTTCATTTACAATAAATCAAAGAGAATTAAATCCAAAACAAAATATTGAAAGAATATTTAAACATACAAGCTTTGAGGTTTGGGGGTGAAGTAAAAAAAAATCCCCCAATAAATAATTATATTAAACTATTCTACAGCACTAGGAGATATACAGAGTGCTTTGCACCCTACAGTCTTTTATATACCCGACAGGCGTGTATTCTGGCATGAACTTTAATAAAATTAAGCTAAATTGAAAGAATTTGTGCACAAATAAAAGTATTTGGAAGAATCACTTAAATAAACCCCCTTACAAGTACTGTCTTCAAACTAAATTTCTGGTATATAAACTGAATTTGTCTCTTTAAAATCAGTATTAAAATTCGATTTCATTTAAGGCGAATTTAACTTTGAGAAAAAAAGGTCCACAAGGTGGCGCCACAGCATTAATAAATCAAGGGCAATAAACGCAGTTCTCAGAACTACACATCATCAATCATTCTCACTCATCCATTCACTATTAAGAGATGAAGTAGCCACAACATTAATAGCAATAAGGCATTTTTTCTGGTGTATTAAAAAACAAAAGCTGAAAGAAAGTCTCGTCGGAGTGTGATTTGTAGTAGTTAGTACAGCCCAGAAGACAGCGTAACATGCATCTCAACAATACTGTATCACTGCAAACAGAATCGAAGGTCCTTCCTGAACACCCACACATGACTGTGATGTCTTGAGGGAATGTCTGTCTCCTGGTTATCAGTGTGTGTGTGTGTGTGTGTGTGTGTGTGAGACGCTCTTCTCTGAAGGCAGTACAGTATAATTTTTTCACTTCTCCTCTCATGCATAACATAAATGAATTCTGGCATCATTTACTCGTCCTAGTGCCACGCAGAACCAAACTACCTTCTTTACTCTGTGAAACATTCAGTCTGAAAAATGTACAGGATGCTCTTTTCCATGTGATTTTATTTTATTTTTCTAAACAGAAGTCTCTAATGCTCACCGAAGCTGAATTATGTTTGATCAATAGGGTAATAATGTGATATTTCATGTATTTTATTCCTGTTGCACAAAGCTGAATATTTAGATTTCAGTGTAACGTGATCCTTCAGATTATTAATAACAATGGTTCTTATTATTATGGATGCTGAAGCTGTTTTTCTTGCTTTGGAAGCCCTGAAACATTTTTTAAGGACTTTCTGATGAATGGGATTTATTTGAAGCATAAATATTTTGTACCATTATGTTCTTAACTGTATTTTTAATAAAATGAATGGACATTTTTTAAGCACAAGAGACTTCTTTCAAAATCAGTATTATTTCAAAAACAGGTGGATGGCAGCACACTCTTTCTTCAAGGAGTCCAAATCTCGATTGATTCTCCTGGTTCTGTGATGGGATGCAGTTCTTCCAAACGTTTCTCAGTAATATAATACAGCGACCACTTTTGAATGACCCTATGGTGCGTTTGGTTTTTTATTCACCACAAAAACCGTCCCATGTCACGAGGCTCCAGACGTGTTTGTGTGGACCGTCTCAAGGTTTTTTAGCTGCGCTCTGCTTCTGTCTGCGGAGGTGAGCCTCGATCTCGTGTCTGAAGAGCAGCATGCCCAGCTGGCCGTGAGAAGCCTCGTTCATGGCTTTAGACTGCATGCACATCTTGTACTGGTCCGGGGTCAGCTGGTCAGCGCAGTGCTTCTCATGCCACAGATGAAAGAGCCCCCGGGACGGGGCCCGGACCACCAGCAGCTTACTGTGCAGGTACTTCCTGTAGAGATGAACGTCCTCGCCGCCCCAGCCCTTGATGTCCACATCGAAACCACCTGAGAGAGGAGCAGAATGTGTGTAGTTAACTCAGGGAGAACAGAGGTGGAGATCAAGCGCTGAATTCATTTACCTTCTGAAGATACTGAAATCATTCAAATTAAAACTCTTTGATCCATCATAGATCCAGCGTTCAGCATACACTGTAAAATCTTCCTCAATATGAATTCTTAAAGGCATAGTTCACCCCCGAATATTTTTTTTCACAGCGTCTCCAGAACATGGCGCCCGCAGCAACACCACAGCCAGAATAATAGCTCCGCCTTCTTTCTTTGTAAACATGTGGGTGGAGTTTGGGGCGTGTTTAAACGAGTGGCTTGTAACAAAGAGGAAGTAAAACTTTGGTGAAATTTGATGACGAAATTGCGTCATATGACCTCTAGTTATTGTCGTTAGTGCATTTCTTAAAATCTTTTCCCCCTCTTTAAAGAACATATTTAACTTCATTTATCATTTCTGACCACACAATGAAGTCTGGTGACTAACATTGTTCAAATATCTTCTTCTGGAAAATAAATAAAGCCATCCAGAGTCTAAATGACAAGAGGGTGAGAGCGTTTAGTGAATCCTGCACCAGCTCCCAACAGGAGCATATTATGAATCATATTTTGACTGTATTGTTAATGTGACCAGCTGCAATAATAATAATGTGTCCGCAGAAAGAAAATGTTGAATTTACACACATCTCCTGTTGTTGTTAAAGGAAAGCTTGAACTTCCCTCGGGACAAACAGCTGCTCCGGTAGTTTTGTGTTCAGGAATCTCTGTATTTACTCATGTTGTTCTTCCTATTTACACTACCAGTAAAACACAGGTCAGTAAGATTTCTTTTCAGCAAGGATACATTAAACTGATCAAAACAGACAGTAAAGAGTCAAATCTATTTTATAAGAATGATGTTATTTCTTTTCCACTCTGAAAACCATCAGAAATGTTTCTTGAGCAGTGAATCAGCAGGACTGCGTGACACTGAAGACTGTAATAATGAGCTTTATATCACAGTAATTAAAATAGAAAACAGTTTAAGACAACGGATGCCAAACTTGTATGTGTTTAATAGTGCGTATAAATCAAGTGTTGACTTCTGGATTCTTGTCTTCAGTCTGCTGAGACGTCTACGTTTATGTGTTTCCTGAAAACCACATCCTCTACCAAACATCAGAATCTATATCAGCACATGTTATATGACGTGATGTCACACATGTCCAGACAGGACAGCGGTTAAGTCCTGGGAACTGGCTGATACTGTGGTGTTCTGATTTATTGACTCATTAATTATATAAGCTCTAAATAAGTGCTTTTTACATTCACAATGACCTTCAAACTCAGCATACAGTGTCCCTTATTTCTAATCTACTTTCATTTACAGTCATTTCAGCATCATCTGTATAAATGAATTTAACTCGAGAGGACGTTACCTATATTGATGAAGTCAGATCTGTACTGGCAGGTCATCCCAAAGCCAAAGTCCCTCCAAAAGCCAGTGTCTTTCTTAATGATCTGTAAAAGAACGCATCCCGATGAGCACGAACACAAAAGCGGTCTGTTATAGGTGTCTGCTACCGTCTGCCGTCTCATTAACACTTGCCAAGCACCAAATGAGTGTGAAACTGCTTCTGTGGAGTAAATAAAGCTCCCAGCTGCCAGTCTTACTATCATTAATGAAAACCAAAACTACACATTTATTACCTGAAAGGATAAAATCAAGTCATCCTCAAAACAGTTTGGGTCACCGTTGACTTCTCAAGTAGGAATGAAATACTATGGAAGTCAATAGTGACCCAAAACAAATATTTTCATTGTGTTCGGCACAATTACTACAGATTTGTAACTACTTGAGATTGAGTAAAGGATGACAGGGTGTCAAATATTAGATAGAGCCAAGCCTTCAGACAGGAAAATGTTATTATATTAAACAGAGCATCATCAATATTTCAGCTAACAACATCAGCAGCTGTGAAAAATACAACCGGCCGCTGCTCTCCTGTCAGCTTTCTGCATTATCAGTGAATTCAATCAAGCCCTTTATTATCTACACGTTCAGAACATCGATGCCAAGCAAGCGTGATGATTGTGTTCATCACAATGTGCCAATTAATCACAGAAAGGTGATGAGGCATGTTAATGTGCGGTGAAACGAGAGGCATTACCAGCTGCTGCTCCACGGGAGGGACGTGATCCTGAGAGCCGTAGATGACTGCTGGGTTATACTGGCTGAAGAGGACCGGGTAAAACACCTTCTTTCCTGAGACACAGATCACACACATCACGTTACACACTTCTTTTAGCTTTTTGAAAGAAGTCTTTCATGTTCACCAAGGCTGCGTTGATTTGATCAGAATACAGTAAAGATAGTCATGTTGATTAGGGTATTTTTAAAAACGCTTCAATATTATTTTTAATGCAATATAAAGTAACACTTTATTTTAAGGTGTCTATAATACAGAGTAATTACCTAGTAAGTAGTAGTAGCTGGTGTACTTGCCATGTGAGTAAGTTATGGATCAGTCTGTAATGATGTAGACGTAACAGACAGCTAGTGTTACACACCGAGTCTGTTACACAGGTTGTCACATGTGTGTTACACAGACTGAAGCTACTTATAATATAGTGTATGAAGATTGTACTTTAGTAGCTGTGTCTGTAACGTGTAACAGCTGTCTGTTACATCTACATTATTACAGACTGATCCATAACTTACTTACATGATCAGTATTTTTATGTCATGTACGCACAACGGTGGCTAAAGTACCTAATTAGTCATTTCTAAGCCGGACTTTAAGTGACTGATTCACTGGAAAACCATGTTGATTAAAAACTGTAATCACTGGACAGCCATAGTTTTCAAATGTAATTTATACCTGAGATGTACATTACTCCAGAGTCACATCATCCTTTAGAAATCATTTCTAATTTAAATAACTAATTATACGTGTCCTTTTTGATCAATTTAATGCACTCTTGCTGAATCAAAGTATATTTTTTTTTTCTGAATAGTAGCAGACACGTACACACTCATTAATGCACTACTCCAGCAAAACCTAAGAAGCTAGAATAGAGTGTTTGATGATTGTTAATAGTTGATCTCAATACCTGCGGTTAGTCTATTAGACCACACTTAGAGAAGTGATTCAGACCGACTGAATACCCTGACAGCTGATTCACATCAGAACAGAAGTGGCTGGAAAAAGGAAGTTATTAACTGAGAAAAGCTCTAGCTGCATTTCAGTCAGATGTCAACTGGTTCAATATTTTGTTTCTATTTCAATGTCACTTTTAAACGTCTGAATGACCAAAATGCCTCATAAATATATATATATATATAAACACTCCTCAGTTCTCTCACCAGGCTGGGCGTTCAGACGGCATGTGTTCAAGAAGTCAGCTGTGAAGAAGATGTCCACGTCACAGAAGAAGAGCAGCACATTGCCTCCTTTCCAAGCTCTAGCGCCCACATCCAGCCCTCGGCCTCGAGAAAACTCCTCATTCAGCTGAATCAGAGTGAAGTTACGGAAGTTCAGCTCCCTGAAACACCAAGAGCACACGTCTGTGCCACATGACTGCCAGAAAACATGCAATCATACATTACATGAAAAAAATAGTTATGCATGATGCAATGTGTAACTAACAAACAAAACCAGTGCTTTCATATTAACAGAACACGGGACTTTCTTACAAGAGTGCATCGCCACCAAAACCGAGTATACAAGTTTTATGGAGAAATGAGTGTTTTGTGACAGCAGAGAGATGTGCTTTGATTGATGATGAGCGCAGATTTTACAGCGTGACCCGCATCATTTCTCACAGATAGAGACAAGAACAGACATCCTCAGAGCTGTGTGTGTGACTGTGAATACAATCAGCCACGCACACACACACACACACACACACACACACACACACGCACACACACACACACGCGCACACACACACACGCACAAAGATGATTAAAGTGTAATGTGCTGGGCTGGAGCCAAGCTGATATATAAAAGCATGATGCCACCACACACTGAGCAGATAATACCTGCTATTAAAGCCATGTACAGCTGTTTTAACAGGAACAGGAAGAGACACTTCCTTTATATCATTGAATCATGAACAATGCAGCACCCGCACTGCTTTACAGGAGAGAGACCTTACAGAAATCAAGCTTGTTCTTCTGTGTTTATATATATATATATATATATATATAGTATATGTAGGGTATATAGACAAAAATGCGAGTAAAATAAAATAGTGGAACCACAAGCATTCATAAAACACAATAAAAGATGCTTGTAATGCACCTGCCCCGCTGCTCTTATTGGCCTGAAACAAATATAGGTCAGCATGTCTGACAGAAATAAAAAAAAAAGCTCCTACTTTCTCTGACCGAGATTCATAACCCACGAAAACACTGCTGCAACCCACAGAGTGCTTTACACTCAATACTCACACACACACACACACACACACACACTGAGGCAGAGAGCGGTAACATACTCAGTCCATAACAAGCTGAAGAGCCGCTCGCTGCAGATTTAGGGCAGTTACTAATAGCAGGCAAACAAGATTTGATTTAAGTCACATTAGCGGAACGGATTTGGAATAGAGCCTGAGGTGTTTCAGCGAGCATCTGATATTCAGACAGAAAAACACTCCAAAGATTTCTTTCTATGCTGCAGACTTGTTTTCAAAGACTGGCAACTGTCTAGAATACTATTCATTCCAACAGTCCAGTTCAGTCCGGCGCCAAACTACTCACAAACACTGCATGGATACTACTGTACTATATGCAGTATATATATACAGTATTTATGTATTTGTGTCTGTGTGTATATATATATATATATTTTTTTTTTTTTTCTGGCATGTGTTGTTTAATGGTGGATATTTCATAACGACTGTTAAATTTATGCATCATCAATATTCACGTCAGCCAGGTTTGTATAATGCAGTGTTACTTACACTCTCCTCTCTTCCCCTTCTCAAATGAACACAAATTATTCATGTGCATCGATTCACTTTGCCCGGCAGACACAGATCTCACATCTACCTCTGCTCTAAGCACTGATGCTGATCGGCTCGCAGGGAAGGATCTAAGGATCCTTAAAGGAGTAGGACACACAAAACTCTAAATTCTTCACGGGAACAGATTCAGAGAAGTTCAGCTTTTCATCAGTGTCTCAGCAGTGTATGTGAATGGGTGCCGTCAGAATCGGAGTCTAAACAGCTGATAAAAACATCCACACCAATCCAGTCCATCACTGTTTTTTACTTTAAACCGTTTCTTCTGGCTAAAATACCCGGTCCATAATCCATCCATTTGTTGAGACTCTCATTCTGACGGCACCCATTCGCTGCAGTGGATCTGTTTGTGATCAAGTGATGGTCTGCTAAGAGAATGTTTTAGCTCATTTTTATTTTTGGTTGAACTATATTAAGAGTTTGTGTGAGTAACTACAGTAGAACAAACTGTCCATCATTTATACAGGTGCTAGTCATACAACAAGATCTTCAAAAAGTTGATTTATTTCACTAATTCCATTCAGGAAGTGAAACTTGTATACTGTATACATTCATTTCTCACAGACTGGTTTATTTCTTTTAATTTTGATGATTATCTGACAATGATCAAAACCCCAACTTCCTGTTGTGTAAACTGCAATGCAATGTTATAACTCTTTCTAAAGTCGAAGGTCATGTCAAGCTGTTTGATTATAATTGACAAATTTTAAATTAAGATGCTAATGTTCTATTTAAGCTTAAACTACAGCTTAAGACACACTGTACTGATCAGAAAGGTCAGAAAGTCTTCACAGCCCAGAACATCAGGTGTACCTGAAAGAGTTAAACATACTCTGAACCTGCTCAAATATGGACGGACAGGATTAACATGAGTAGATGCGCTTCTGTGTTTGATATCAGTGCATCAGCATCAAGCTGGACTGAAGGTCGGTCAGTGGATAATATGTTAATGTCTAGAATTACATACATGGATATTAATTATATTATAATATTATATTATAATATTATAAGTTAATTACAGCCGCATTCAGGATCGAAACACCAATATCTCCAGTCCATCAAGAGATAAAGAAACTTGCAAACCAAGGACAAGAGCATTGCAAGAGCATGTGGCTGTTAAGTGGTTTTCAGTACAAAGTGTTATCTTAATTAACCTAAAAATATATGCCCTATAATTATGCAAATTAACGGGTTATATTTAGAGTACCAGTGTGTACCAAGACCTGTGAAGTCTGGACTTTAAGATTTGTAGAAGTGTGTCTCAGTAATGGAAGTGAATGGGTGCCGTCAGAATGGGAGTCTGATAAAAACATCCCAATAATTCACAGCCCTCCAGTCCATCAGTGAACATCTGGAGAAGTGAAAAAGTGCTTGTTTGTAAGAAGCAGATCCATCATTAACATCACATTTTGAAAGTGCATAATAATCCATGATTTTTCTCCAGTTTAGAATAATCTAATTCGACTCTGGAGAGAAATACACATCAGATCAAGCACTGTTTAAAAACAGTCCAAAACAAATAAGTGTATTTTGATAGAAAAACAGAATATTATTGTGATGTTTTATCAGCTGTTCAGACTGTCATTCTGACGGCACCCATTCACTGCAGAACATCCACCGCTGATACACGTCTCTAAATCTGTTCACAG
This sequence comes from Enteromius thamalakanensis, assembly GCA_032357475.1. NCBI lineage: Eukaryota > Metazoa > Chordata > Actinopteri > Cypriniformes > Cyprinidae > Enteromius > Enteromius thamalakanensis. The sequence goes on from JAUCMT010000002.1 coordinate 329,222, forward strand.
AAACTCAGCCTGATCTTGAGTGTCCTGAGAGTTAATGCAAGTGATGATCAAGTAGAAATAACTCCTGGATGTTTAACAGAGATCTGATCAAGCTGAACTGATGTGAGCTCAGCGTTATGCAAACGAGCAGTCGTCCAGAGCAGAATAAAGTTCCAGACGCTGTCAGATACAGCAGAATCATCTGAACAGCAACTGTGAGCAGTTTCCCTCTTCTCAGGGATTTCATAAATCACATAAATGATGTGCGGAGAGTTGTGTCAGAACTTGTGGGCATTCTGAGTGGGTTTGATTCATGGATTCATAATCATTCATCTTGCTTATGATGTGATGCATAATCTGCTGCAGCAATACATTTACAAATGCTTTCCCTTTAGAACGTTCATGTTTACTTGCAAGAAAACTGATTCATTGACAAAACAATATGACATGTCATTTTTTACTAGTACACTGAATCTGCTGGTCAACATTAGAAATAATCAGTGTGGAGGAATTCAGGACATGATGAAGCAGAATATTACTAAAGCTAAAACAAAAACAGAATATTTCAAATATTATCAATCTATCTGTGTGTGAGTGTGTGCACTTGGTACTTATCACATTATAAGGACCAATTGTTTTGCAAATGAACTCTTCACACACACACACACACACTCTTATGTAAGTGTCTCTCTCTCTCTCTTCATAGGTGTAATGGTGTTTCTACTGTACAGACTGTATGTGGTATTGTCCTACACTGACCCTACACCTAAACCTACCCCTTACAGGAAACACACACACTCTTACATTCTCAAACACTTCATTCTGTGTGATTTAGAAGTGTTTTGAATTACAGGACACTGAAAATATCCTCATAAACACCTTCATATTGTAATACCGGTCATACCCGTGTCATTATACACATCTGTGTCCTCATAAACACACACACACACACACACACTTTTTTTCACACACATGTGGTACAGTGTCATACTATGAAAAATGAAACTTTTGTTTTTGTTAAAGCGCTTGATAAAAAATGTAATAAAATAATGATTTACTTTTATGATAATCTGAGTTAGGTTGTATTTGAGGTAAATTCCTTTAAGAAACGCAGACACAAGCATTCAGGACCTTTGGGAAATTAGAACTAATTAGCTGTAGACATTCAGAAGACAGCTGGAAAGAGTAATCAGGATGTTGTGGAGAATCCACTTAGTCTGAAGTACAGAAAGAATTAAGCTCCACTGAAAGCCAGTGAATTCCCACAGAACCAACGAGAGCTCCTCCCTGATGCTGAACACTGTCCCGTTCCTCCGCTGCTCAGTGTTTCTGCTGTGAACTGAGAGAACTCTTATCTTCTGCAGAGCTGAGAGGTTTCCAGCAATCTACTGCTCCGCTGATTTCATCTGCCTCTACTGACCTCTGATCAGTGACCACCACAGCATATAGATAATATACTGTATCTATAGTTATTATTAGCCAGCACTAATTCATATAATTTTTTATTGAAAATTCAATTATATAATAGTTATTGACTTATTAATTGACTTAGTATTGACATACAAACACACATGTTTATACTTTCTGTTTTATTATTGTTATAAATGTATCATTATTAGTCTATTATTAGTTATTATAATGCAATAAGCAATACGTTTTTTTTAATTTTTTGTTTTTATAGAATACAACAGAATATTAATTTACTGTTGTATATATATATATATATATATATATTTATATATAGTGTTTTAGTGTATTGTTATTCTTATTCTATATTAATATTCTAATCAATATTCTAATTATTTATTATAAACGATATTTCATATTTTAGATAAATTGTAAATTGAATTGAATTTATTATTTAATTCATTATTAATGTAATATATTTATTTTGCATCTCTTATATATGACCTATATGTAATACGACTCAGGAACAGATTGAAGTTGGCTTCGAGCTTCTGATTATTTCTCAGTATATCAGCATCATCTTTTATTAATACAACTCCTTTAATATATTCATGAAGATGGCGATTTCAAGTTTGCTTGATCTATAAATTAACGGAATTATTAATGCTGGTTAAAACTGGTTTCTGTGTGTGTAGACAGAGACCCACGGTTCAGACAAAACCCATAATGCATTGGGAAAGAGTTTACTGGAAGGAACTTAACACAACCCTCTGGTTCCTTTTTATTTAACTGTGAATTTCTCAGACATAACCTCAGCCTTATCTCTTCACATATATGGGTGCACACACTTCCTCACACACACACACACACACACACACACACAGAT
>JAUCMT010000002.1:352463-390134 GCA_032357475.1 Enteromius thamalakanensis
ACACACTCACACACTCTGTATATACATACTGTATATACACACACTGCACACACACACACATTTATATTTATTCTTATTTACCTAAGGGTATTATAAACAAAGTGTTACCAATTATCCTGTACACAGCGCTAAAACACTTAGTTATGCAGTAATTATTAAAATATATTTAAAATATTGATACTTTTTAAAAAATATCGATACCAAATTAAAAGCTTCTGAGTATCGATATATCGATACTCCAGCATCGATGTGAGCATCACTAATGTACACGCCAAGTCAAACGTTTTTGCGTTTCTTTTTATTCGGCTACTATTTACACAAACTTTCATGAGGTACACATTTACTCTGCGAAAACATTCCAATAATAATCCACGTGATCCGTAATCCATGTATTTTCTCATGCAGACTTCTTTCAAATCTGTTGTGCCAAAAGAAAGCTGCTTTTAATACTCAAAGATAACACAGATACGTCCGTAAGACGTCTGTTAAAGATCTCTTGATCTGGAAAGCATCTGCTGTCTACAAACGTCTGGCAGATGTCTTAGAGATGTCAGTTTTACATGCATTCTTAATCATAGACATCTTAAAGACATCTAATAGACGTCTATTTGACATCTAAAAGGAGACGTCCAATAGACGTATTGGAGATGAGCAAAAAAACTAAATAATATGATGCTGACATTTCCTAGATGTACGTGTGCTATCAGGGACACTACCACAAACACGGATTATTCGGCTGCTAAATTTGATCGGAATTTCACTAATGATCTTACATAATTTCTTGGATAAGTGTAACATGTTTGTGTCACACTTCACAATGTGCTAAAATATTGGTATTGTGCTAACAGCTGGCGATGATAGGCTAGTTCAAAAAGTGGAAATATTAGTGCTTTTCTCACACACACCTATCATTTCACTTCATAAGACATTGATTCATCACCTGGAGTTATGATCGTTTTGCGTGGTTTCTTCGACAAACCCATCCACTTGCAATATAGGGTTTATATTTTTAGCAAAATTGCCATTTGTGTTCAACAGAAGAGAGAAAATCATATACATGAGGGAGAGCAAATGATGAGAGGAATTTAATTTTTGTGTGGAGTATCCCTTTAAGAAATGATTCTCTTTTAATCCACTATTTATTTAATGATTCAAGCATCCCTATTCTATCAAGCTGTCTACTGAGTAACAGATGTTTTCTCACTGAGAGTTTGGGTGTCTGGACTGCTGTGTATGTGCCCTATTCATACCTGTTACAGAACAGTTCAGGCTATTCATTCCATACCGTTGAGCTCTATTTTGGGTTTTACCCCGTTTGGATCAAGATGGTGGTACTTTCTTGGACTAATCTGTAGATAGACCTATATTTATGAAGCAAATAGTTGGCAGCAAAACTTGCATGACCTCTGGTTTTGTAAATGCTACACTGATTAAACTGGAAACAATGTGCAGAACAGCAATGAAACGTTCTTTCATTCACTTTCCCCTCAATCAAATAGCTAAACAGCGCCCCCTAACGGCCAGCAAATGTGTCACATGCCTCAATATTTCCATCCATAAACTTTTACATGCCATTAATTAAGGTGTTTTGAGTTGCATGAATTATTCTAGATAACCACTTTTAAAATTAAATAAAAATAATTGTATTTTAGGATATGTATCTGCCTTAACAGCAGAAATACACAAACGTTCATAAATATTCATGTGGTCTGCTACTTGTTTGAGTTGGCAGGTTATTGTAATGGGAGTAATATATGTATTTAATATACATAAATAGTGCACCCAGTAAAATACCACCAACAAACAACAAAACTATACCTGCTCATTGTGGTGCACAGACCCATCCTGGAGACACAGAGGGAACTCTGAGGCTGATTAAATGTTGACAGGGTTTCAAAGGTCAACCACAGAATTGGCTAATTTATGTTTCTTGATCTGCAGCCAGTGTGTTTGTAACAAAATGTGAGCAACAGGAGCCGTGGCATTTTCAGAGGGGAAGACTGGTTAGTGTTGTAACTTGGTAACAAGCCACACTAGCCTGCGTGAGATATACTGGACCCCACGGACCTTTGTAGTAAAAACAGGCATTTTTCAAAGCATTTTCTTTCTGTTCAGTAGATTAAAATGCATACTGGTTTTGAACGGACAGAAGAATGTCTGGACTTATTTTACATCATGTTACTTTGGATTCAAGCCATTTTCTCTGGGTCATCGTCCTGCAGGCATCTACGTCATTACTCCTAAAATGATACCTTTTTGGTTGCTCAATTGTTTTAGGACAGCCTGATCTCAGGAGTGTGTGTTCTGTTTAATCTGTTTCCCAATCTCTCCAGCTGGAGTACCTCACTGTTTCCACCGGAGGGCACTCCAGCCAGATCCTGCTCATGAACTACATTACCCATCATGCTGCATCCCTGGGACTAATTACACACACAAACACACCTGCACCTCATCACCACACACACACACACACACACACACATAGAAGCCACGAGCAGACAACCACTCATGTGAAGTCTTGATTCGCCCTGGCTATCATTTCCGAGTGTTTCCTCCAGTTTTTCCTGTAGTTACCTTGAACTGTTTATCTCGATCTCGACTGTTTGCTGCCTGCCCTGAAATCTGCCTGTCAGTTCTTCTCAGTGAGATTGGTGTATTCTTCAGTATCATGTTGATCCAAATGTATTAAATAGCTCTCTACTGTCTTACTCCTCAAACATGTAGTCATTAGTTCATCGTATCAGTCGTTTAATGCAAAACGAAGGATATTTTCTACAAATTTCTATGAGACTTTTTGTCATTTTGCCATGAGTTGTAGAGATGAATCAGGACGTCCACTAATAAAGAGAAAATAGATGAACCAATATTAAAGCAGGAAAGATGCTTAGTGGAAGAGTTCAGACACAAACCGAGGAAGACACTGTGAACAGAGACACATATCAGATGATATTAGGACTATATTGCTAACTATGGTGTTAATCGTGGCTTACAATAACTGAAGGGTGCAGAGAAATATTGAGAGATATCCCCAATAACTCAAACTTTTCCAAACAGTCTCTTTCAATGAATATCCCACATACAGTAGTGTGTACATGTGTGCTTTTAAAAAGGATATTTTACAGTTTTCATCATTCATATTAGCAAAGTTAATATATTAGTCAAAATAATTGATTCAAACAACACAACAGATCTCCCGCAAAAGCCTGTAACTTACTCAAAACCTTTAGTTCATCTCTCAAAAGTATTCAATAAACACACCAGTGCCATCAGAATGAAAAGTCCTTGTGTCATAGTTCACAGAGTCCAAATGTTGTCAATATAACACTCTGTTAGTGTTTTGATTTTATGTATGTCATATCCATATTTAAAAAGCATGTACACACTACTGTATGTGGGATATTAATTGAAAGAAACTGTTTGGAAAAGTTTGTATTATTGAGGATATGGTTGATCTCCCAATATTTAGCTGCCCCCTTCAGTTATCATCAGTTCTTCTTTCCTCCTCTTCTTCCTCTCGGCTGATGACTCTGATAGTTTTCTGGATGTTCATCCACTGTTAGGATGTCTTGTGTTGTCTTCTGTCTATATCTGCTTACCAGACATTGGTTAATGATTGTAATTGGTTGATCTATATTCTCTTTATTAGTGAAAATCCAGATTCACCTGCACAATTCGTAATTCACTAAAAGTCTAATAGAAATGTGTAGAAAATATGTTTGATAGTTAGATCATAATAACTCATAAGATGTTTCGAGGAGTAAGACTATAGAGAACCATGTAATGCATTTTGAGCAACAGGATATTAGCAAGAAAGCGCAGACAAATGTACATAATCAGTTGCATGAATGTACTAAAGCAATCAGAATTTGTTTAAAAGAATGAGAAACTGCTTCAATGATCTGCACAAGAGACTAGATGATGTGCACCAAAGCCACTGAGAAAAGCTGAAAAACAATACATTATCTACTAGTATTATCTACTAAACATCTAAATATAACCTACCAAACTGCTGTTTTCTGTAATGGTTGTTTTACAATGCTCACAATCTAAACCTGGGGGTTCACCAAGGTTCAGTACTTGGTCCATTTTACTTAAATTAATTCTGTTTTATTATCTTATGAGAAATGCATCAAATAATAATAAACTGTAAAATAATCCATCTTTCGAGTAGGTCACTATCCGGTCCCGTGCACATTCCTGTGTTTTGTCCAAGGATTTGGGTAAGACCTTCCATGTCACTTCCTCCGGGCTGCATCCTGTGCAGAGGAACACGTTCGTGACTGTAGAGGCGGAGTTTAGGGTCAAAGTTTTGCACAGAATTCAGATTGCTCCTAAAAACTGCGAACAAATGCTGCGTTAGCCTTTAGCAACACTGTCTCCTCGACAAAACAGGTAAATACTCGCTTTGCATCATTTTAACCTGAGCGCGCGTTAGATACATCTATCACATAATTCATGCGAGGTTAGAATTAAACTGTCCAGATTACAGCAGCTGCCTTTAAGTCAATACATGGTCTTGCATTTACTCGTTCGATGTTCGTAAAAGTGTGTAAAACTGATTTACGTGCTGAAGTGTTCAGGAAATCACGAGTTGAGCTCAGGTCACGGATGAAGAGGCAGTGTTTTATGATGCATGTAGACACTGTCACACAATAAACAGAACAAAAAACACTTTATATGCTGTATTCTGTAGGGACATGTGCTCCACTGTTGTGTAAATCACAGATAGTGGCATGAAAGACGTTTTATACGAAGCAAATATATATATATTTTGTTCTTAAGTCATTTTTTTAACAACACATTATTAGATTTAGAGTATATGTGTTTTTGCCTCTTCATTTTTGTGAATTCTGTCATCCAGACTATAATTTCAGTAGGCTGTCATCAAGTCATTTTAAAACAAGAGTCAGACAGAAATCAAATATAGCCTGAAGAATGATTTTAACCAATACGTTGTTCTCGGGATTTATTTATTTATTTTTCAAATGACACGTAAACAGTTTTCATCTTATTCATTTAGATTTTTTGGCTGTGTTTTGTTTAATACTGTGTTTAAATCCTGTAATAAATAATTGGTTCCATATGACAACAATAGCCTATGCCTGCTTTGATCAGTAAACTGTTGTTTCTTCTTATAGTGTTATCATTAAATGTTGTATATTTTTGGAAAAAGAATGTGGGACATGTGTCTATACATAAATCTACTATTAAAAAATGCCTTGACAAATATTCACTGGAGTGTGACAACTAGCCCCAGTCTCATCTGGTTCAAGCTGTCATCATAGTAAAATTCCGCCATGATATAAGACAGTCACAAATTTGAATGTTTAATGCATGCTTCAAATACAAATAAAAAATGATACTTTCTCTGTTAGTGTTCAACTCATGTGACCCTGGAGAAAAATGTCCGGTTTTCTGAGGCATTTCACAGCGGTGGGTGATCATCAAAGCAGCGCCTCGCAGTGGCACGACGAGGAACCGCACGATGCCAGTGAAGACCTGGAGCTGGCCACTGGACAACACCTGGGACAGGTCAGCTTCAGAGACTCCCTACGCCGCCTCTACAGCACAGAGAAGTTCCAGGTACACCTTGCATTCTTTATCCGTATGTGTATATAGACATGTTTACATGATTGAATATAACCACAAACTGTTATTCTGCATTAGATTGTTGTTGTTTGCTTGGTCATCTTGGATGCCATTTTCGTTCTGTGCGAGTTGCTTATTGACTTGTCTATCATTCAAGCAGATCATCACGGAATCGCGCCACAGGTGAGTGTGCTTCAGGTGCCTAGTCAGCAAGAAAACATATTTTTGTTGACACACGACACATTATATGTCAGCGATTCCTGTGTGGTAATCCTCTATCCAAATGTTCCTGCCATTATTCCAGGTATTCCACTATCTCAGCCTCGCCCTTCTCACGTTCTTCATGGTGGAACTGTCTGGAAAGATCTACGCCTATCGTTTAGAATTCCTCCACCATAAGTTTGAGGTGTTTGATGGGATTGTGGTGGTGGTGTCCTTCATCCTGGACGTTGTATATATCTCAAAGGAAGATGCATTTGATGCCATGGGGCTTCTGATCTTGCTCAGATTGTGGAGAGTGGCCAGGATCATAAATGGTATGGGAATTATTTCGACCCGGCAATTAAATATTAGAATTTGGATCAGAAAACAAAAATGAAAGCACGAGGGGAATCATATTTTTACTAATAAACACTGCAAATGTGTAGTCAATAAGTTAACAATGCAACTATTTATTGATAATATTTACTAAATATAACCTAACTGCTGTTTTCTGAAATGGTTGTTTCACAATGCTGGGGGTTCACCAAGGTTCAGTACTTGGTCCATTTTACTTGTTTATTATCACTAAAATGAATGTTTTCCTTCTGGAACTCGCTGGAATCTCCACTCCAATACCTTTATTTGCCTTCTTTACTCGTTTCCTCTCTTAAAGGGATCATTATGTCTGTGAAGAATCGTGCCCATCACAAGGTGCAGAAGATAAAGGACGTCAATGAAAAACTTGTCCATCAAGTCAATGAACTTCAAGAGCGGAACACAAAAATGGTGAGCAGCTCTGGTTAAACACGAGTAATGATTCCTTTTATAAATTATTAAATTGATAGTGGTTTTAATGAAATCTTTCAACAGGATGAAGAAAACGCAAGGCTTCGTGCAATCTTGAAACAGCACTGCATTGAATTTTGACGCTCCAAGGCTATTCATTAAACGCATCACAACATGAGACTGAACTTGAGATTAATCATGTCTATTCATTGCATATGAAAGGTGAAGGTCATGTTAGTGATGTGTTTACTGTCCCTGGCAGATCTATAACAGCACACATAAAGGGAGACGCTTTGTAATGCCAGTGACTCATGTAGGTCAAATTACAAAAAAGGGAAGTTACATATACTGGAATATTATATTTGCCTCGATAGATTGTAAGATGATTGATTTTTATTCTGAATCACTATTTTTCTGAAATCATTATCAGTATTGTTGTTTTATCTATGAAGTGTACATTTAACGTTTTCTCGTTATAAATGAGTATGTATTTAAGCAAATTAATAATTTTGTAAATTAGATATGAAATATTAAGACTGATGAACTGGCTTATTAAATCAGACTTTATGTAACGGTTTCAAAATGATCAACTGATTTTACGACGGATAGTGCCCACTTCGTGTTCTCAAATGTTTTAGTAAGTTTTGAGTAAATATTATAAAAAAAAGATTGTTCATTGCTCATTTTGTGTATGTCTTTGTATTGAAACTGAATTACTCCGATAACTCTGTTAACAATTCTCAAAAATCATGTTTGGTTATTGTGCAGTTCTAATGAATCTCAGTCAAACTGCAGTGGGTTTTTTGACCAGGTTAAACACAATGAATCATGGTAACATGATAAAAAGCGTGATTTCGTACATTTAAAAATTCATGCACTGTATACACCACTACTGCTTCACATCAGTATGAAAATATTCTTTATTTTAAAAAAATGTGAATCAGTGCATTATATACAAAATGACTAGACAATAAATACGCAGTATATGCAACTTTAAGACTTTCAAAGAAACATCTTGACATAGAAACAGTGGTCCTCCTTTCATGTTATCGCCAAAACTGAAATAATCCATTATACAAACGGAAAGAAAAAGTCAAAGGGTAGTTTAGCATCAATTGTAGGAGGAGCTTTGAATCCTGGACTGGCAGATGCAGAGACATCGATAAAGCTCACCGAGCTTGTGACTGACAGAAGACCACTGGTACTGGTCAGGAGAACCTAAAACAAAGAAAGCTTCCAGTGGTAACTATATCTAGGTTCACATGTAATCTGCAATAACTTTACAAACACCTCAAATTAAGGGTAATATTGAGCCATGCCCCTGTAGCAGAGAAGCAAAACATGGTACGTGTTAAAAACACTCGATGGGCATCCGTAGTAAGTTGACCTCCCGGACAATTTTAACTTTGCTGGGAGAAAGAGTTTGTGTTTACTAAATACAACTATTACATAACTGTTGATAGTCATGGACCATGTTCTGGTAGGTTTAACTTACTAAACTGCTGGTGTTAGTGATGACTGTTTCCGTGACGCTGACAATCTGAGCCTGGGGGTTCACCAAGGCTCCGTACTTGGTCCATTTTACTTCAAGATGGTAAGACAGCGGTATGCTGCAACTCTGTGTACTCTTAGGAAACCACAAAAAGAGAGAAGCAAGCCATTCGTTGGAAGAATAAACAGTGGTTTACAAATCAGCTTTGCATCATCACGCTGACCGCCAGCCAAGTTTACATGTCAACATTTCCTCTAACTTAAACACTTCTCTTTCACTCCTGCACCAGTTCTCCATGCCACACAGAGAGACAATAATAATGATGATGATGAGCAGGCTGTTTACCAATGCTGTGGTCTGGTTCTGTATTGGAACCCAGTCCAGGGGATTCTGAGGCAAGGAATTCCCGAACGAGGCTACATGGTCCGGAAAGCTCTGGCCTTTCAGCGCCCACAAAATGACTTCAGATACCAAAGAACAATTAACTCCATCGGACAGCCTACAGGAAGAGAGGATGTTAATGCACATAAAATAGTAATGGTAAAGAATATTACATACTTGATGATTGTTGGGACTAGTTCCTGAAAACTAATCATTATAATAGCCTCTTACTTCAGAGTGCAGCCTGACACCGTGTCAATCCCAAACAGGACCGGAGAGCGCCGAGATGACCCAGACAAACAATCCTGATCCACCGAGCTCTGCAGGATAGTGAGGGATCCTTTTGGGTCAGCAGACTGAACTATCCCAGTAAAACAGGGGTCAAGGACGAAGATAGACAACAGGCTTTGCATTCATTAATTCAAATCTATTTTAGAAATGAAAAAACCAGCACACTTATGAAATATCATCTTTAATAGAGGGATCAGACCGAATCAAGCCGAGAGTTATATTAATCACCACATTCTTGTCATTTGTATTAATATTTTTCAAGAAGACATTAATTACTGATTACTGACACATACACACAGTGTTAAAAGCTGCAGTCGGTAATATTTGAACTGAGGCCTTTATTTGTCACATACACTTGGCGCTCTTGTGGTTCATAAACAGAACTGTATGCGTCTTGAGGAAGACCGCTGTAGCAGGATCTACTTCTCTCTGCTGATGTTTATGACGAATCACGCAGGTACTGTGTTACTACCGTACCTACCCAAACCAGTCTAAACAGTCCCAATATAACCGGAGTGATTCAGGACGAGCCAAAAACACAGTTTGGAAAATGGATTCATGGTCTACTCACTTAGCATATCGTTATTTATTCATTTTAAACACAAAAAAGTTACAGCTCTAATGTTTTGCATTTCACCAATACACGTATTATTAATAGTAGTAGTATTAATTTGGACAATGGACATATTTACTAAATATAATTAATAGATACAATTTTGATTCATTTTAAAATTATGGACAAAATGTTTTGTTTTATTTGCCCTGAACTTAGTTGAGGAAAGAGTTTCTAATAAAGGATATTGTGCTGTTCTTGTCCCAGCCATCAGGGGCCGTCCCATCACATAGCCAGGATTACCACTGAGCTGCAACACCGGCGAGCTAGAGACGTCCTGTCAATGTTTGACAACATTCACATAAAATAATACATTTGAGAAGAAAATATGGAAATGGTGTAATTAAATACCTGCAAGAATGTGATCTGAAACTCTTGCTGAATGGGCACCGCAACGCTTTTAACGGCTCCCAGCAGAACGGATGCCATGGCGTTCAGGATTTCCCCAGCTCCACTGTATCTCAAAGTGTACTTCACCTGATGATGAAACCGCTCATGATTCCTGATGCTTTTCTTATCTCTGAGAGTCAAGCAGCGTATTCATTTGGTGCCCACCTGCAGTACCACGTTGTTGCAGACGTCAGCAGACTGCAGGAGCACAGGAGTATATGAGGCGAGGTCAGCTGGGTCCGCCGGTGTCCGTGTGCCCTCTAAAGACTGCAGGGTGACCGCTGCCACCTCCACACCTATCACCTCGGGTAACAGAAGCATCTTAGATTCATCTGCAGAGTCAATGAGTGCAAACAGTACATGACTGGAAACAAAACTGGCTTACTTTAGCTTCCTGGATCTTCCCCTAGAGAACAAACAAGAGCTGTTAAACAGCACACTAACAATAAAACCCTTTCCAGACCGGTGAAGAACTCACAGAGCGGATGCCGAAGTTCATGTAAGTCTCCAGGCGCAGAGCTCCTAGTGTTTGACAGTCTCGCACCAAATCAAAGCTCCTCATACATCTGCTCATCTGGTCCTTCAGAAAACCTGTCAAACATCAGAGTAATCTGTGTTCAGCAGCAGACTAAGACATCTAGCAACAGATTAATGTTAGCTCAAACTCTGAAGCTTGGACAGGCAGCACTAGCAGTTTAAGTTCTTACCAGCAGGGTTTGAGTCTAAGCAGTGAGCTGTTCCTGCAGAGGAAGGAAAGCTGAAGAAATCCTGCATCTCAGTCTCATTCACTGTTTGAATGACTTCTCCATACTGAACACAGAACACACACATGCATCATAGCTTCTCAGTCCTTAAATAGCATTACATGTTTTTCCCTACTAGACTAGACAACAATACATTGGATGGGTCAAAATTATACATTTTTATGCCAAAAATCATTAGGATGTTTAGTAAAGCTCATGTTCCATGAAGATATTTTGTAAATTTCCTACTGTTAATATATTCAAACTTCATTTTTGTTTAGTAATATGCATTGCTAAGAACTGATTTTCTCAATATTTTTTTTGCCCCTTCAGATTGAGATTTTCTAATAGAAATTTTCTAATGTATCTCAGCCAAATATTGTCCTCTCCTAACACACCAGACATCCCTGGAGAGATGATTTATTCAGATTTTAGATTAATCCCAATTTTCAAGGTTTTTGGTCTATTAGCGGTAGATATTCAGTTCCTGCTGTTATTATAAAGATCTCATTGATTTAGTTTCTATAACTTCATCTCACTTTTTCACCATATAAACATCAGCAACTGTATGAAATGACATATTTTTACTCATTTGTAGGCTTTAAACATTATAAACCTATGATGTTTTTTCACTTTAAGCTCCTTATAAGCATAAAATCAAATCAAATTAAATAAATTGGCCAGGCGTCACAGGGTTAAGCAGTGGTGACAAGGGTGCTTCAACCAGCATTTCTAAAGGAAATGGAAGTAGAGTAATATCATTTTTTTTAATTATAGTTATGCTTCTGCAGAAAAACATCTCAGAAACAGAATGTCCTTTACTAAAGATAAACACTGACAGAGAGAGCAAGATATTAAATCAGTACTGGGTTACACTAATATTAAATATAACTCTATAGATGCTAATACAAGCGTCAGAACAAACTCATCGGGATCACACCTGGTATCCTGATGAACCTCCCACATCAGCGCTTCGAGGGGCAGAGGTCACATTAGAACCGCCATCAATAAGGGAGTCTGTGGGGACTTCTGGTGAAGCTGAAGACAAGCCTTCTTCATCTAAAACAGAATCGAGAGAGAGTTTAAACTGATTGAAAGCATTTGCAGGGTTCACAGCTTGATCATGAATATATATCAGAAAAGCCCACCCCATTCCTTTACATTGATGTTTAGTCATTTAGCAGACGCTTTTATCCAAAGCCAATAAAACATGCAACCAGTCTCAGTTAGCTTCACACTGTACATCTAGCAAGGCCTTTTTAATTACGTAATGAATAAAAAGAAAAAGGAATGGAGCAAGCTATAGAGAAGTTGTTGTAGGAATAGATAGAAGAGAAAAAGACTAGAGAAGCTGGTGTTAGGTTAGAAGACCAGCAGTCAAGTTATTTATTTCTTTTAAGAATAGAGTTTGAATAGAGAGTGCTGGAGTTGATGGAGCTGGTGTGAAAGGGATGTTGGTGTGAGGTTCCCTCACAGAAGCTTCTCTGGAGAACTCTATCCAGGTAAAGTAGAGTCAGAGGACGTCTTGTAGGCAAACATTAATGCCTTGAGAGCAGCTACGGAAGCCAAGCACATTTTAAGGATTTTGCTGGAAGAAAACAGCTGAATGCCACACAGTTATCAGACTCAACACAGAGACATACAGATGTTACACAATACAGCACTGTAAAAAATACAACTAACAATATGATGGAAGGGCAAAAATTTTATTGATTGGGTTTAGTTAAGAAGACATATTATATTCAGTCTGCGCAAATGTGTTTTAAAAACATTAAATGAATGGCTAAACTGAATCAGCAGTGAACTGACTCTTGCATTATTGACCAGTTATTTTCCTGTTTGACTGAAAGGCTGCGTTGACTATTATATCAAGCTCTGTGTGAATACAGGTGACTTGATTTGATGTAATATACTGTCACACCTGGTTCATTTGACGTACAATATTATTACAATAATATTTGCTAACTTGTTTTTAGCGTAAGTTTAAAGTGAAGTTTGCAGTTGTATCAGAGATGCAATGTTTGCTGGAGCTTTAAAGGGATTTTTCACCCACAGATGATAATGTATACACTGTTTAGCACAGATGGATTTCAGAAAATGATTGGCACACTGGACAAGAGATCCCAGTTGCCCTCACGAAACTACTTCCCTCAAGTCACGACACCTGAGATCAAGGCACTCCAGGACTTCCCGGGTGCCTTGTCAGGTGAACGTTATGTGAGCATATCTTGTGTTAAACCTACTCAGCATCTTCTGAACACCTCCGTGCTGGCTGAAGAGGAAGAGGACACTAACCTGAACAAACGATGCTCAACATGTCCCTAGACCCGAGGTTTCGAACACAACACATCCCTGAGCAGGAGAGCCAGAACAAGCCAGCACTGAGTGGACTGTGAGTAATATTATCACTCTGGTAATAATAGCTTGGAACAGTTTTATAAAATGCAGTGTTTTTAATTCCAGCCTGCAGCACAAAGAGGATAACCTGGAACTGGATGCCAAGAAAAAAACCCTGGATGGTTTCTTTAAGAAACCCACAAGCCTCATTTGATCCCATGGTGCAGTTTAGAGAAGCAGTAGCTGCTGAAATTTAAAGATCCAATAAAATGGTGGAACAGTCACAAAATAAACGATCCTAGGCGATGCAAACTAGCACAGAAATATCTCAACAATATAAACAAGCTCTGCATCAGAGATGGCTGAAACCAGACATGCTCTCAAATAGACTGTATTGTAAAGAGAAGATGAATGCGTGTCCTTTATAATAACAACAACCGCTCCAGAGGCTTCAGATTCAGAGAGAAACCACTCTCCAGTGTTCACAAGATATACGTTACATCTTGTTTTGAGACAAAATGTAAAAATATGAAAACTGGTTATTTGTTTTATTTATCTGTACTTTTTAATTTTGATTAAAAATTTTAATTTTAAATTTAATTTCGATTTTATTTTAAACTTAATTAAATGTAATTTAATTCAGTAAATATGTTACTGTTGTTTAATTTTGTACAATTTAGTTTTAATTAGTTGTTGAGTCAGTTGAGAAATACAGATTTCAGTATTATTAGTAATCGTATCTCAATCGCAAAACACAATTTTGACCTTAATAATCACAATGTGACATTTTTGCCAAATTGTGCAGCCCTAATACATATCTTTATAAGATAAAGTTTTATTGTACTATTGAATTAAATATTAGTTAATTATCAAAGAAAGAACAAACTAACAGCCATACGATGGACATTTGTAAATGTGAAGGTCAGATACTGTTATTTCTCACCTGAACTGTTTGTGTTGTTCTATATGGTCTCACTGTACTGCTTGACCATTACAACATAGAAGAAGACATCACCTTTCTGTGTTATCATGTTTGTTTCAGGAGAAATACACAATTTGGTTCTGGTGGAAAGTATAACGGTCGCCATTGCAACCACGAGCTGTTTTTGCCATAGCTCCAATTCTGGAAATATTCAGGGTCCTAACCTCTACAACTGTACCAAGTGTCATGCTTTTATGAAAAAGTGACCAATTCGCCTACATTTGTGCACACATCACCTATAATACACACAAACCCACATACGAGACATCCGATAATGTATAAAGTATGTGGGTGTGTAAAAAAAGGATGTAACCACTTTGTAATCAGTAAAATTTTTATAATTAATTGAATCATCTTTATGATTAAATGAGGTGATTGAGCTCCACGCCAGTAGTTCCTCTCGCGCTCTCACCTGTGCTGCGCGGCGCGGGGGCTTCGGTGGCGGCTCGCGGGGATTCAGAGCTCGTGCCGGGGATGGAGCTCTCCGGGGACTCGGTCTGATCCGGGAAAGCCGTCACGGATTCGGGAGTCCGGGCTGCTGCTGGGAAATACTCCGGAGTCCCGCTCACTTCCAGATCCGTGAAATCAAGCGATTGGTTTCGACCGGCAGACGTGTCGTTCGTGTCTCTGAGCGTGATATTAACGTGTCGTGTAGTGCTCGTGCCTTCGGTAAAACGCGTGGTTTCTAAAAACATCAAAATAATGAGACAACGCCACACCGCCATGCTTAGATACGGCGCGCTGTCACTGGTATCCAGGAAGTGAACTGCATTGTGGGATTGCGAGTGAAGGCTGCAGATCCTGTTAACTCTAAACACCGCAGATTCCATTCTGTAGGTCGACGTTTTCAACCATTTAAAAAAATATTTAATTTTTATTGTGGTTAACATATAAATTAAAATGATAAATAAATCGAATAAATCCAGAGCTAGTAGCTGATCACATGTTTAATGCAGTACATGTTGTGGGTTATAATTAATTAAATATTCTTACTCTTTGTATTTTATCAGTATGGTACAAGATTATCCTGTTTAAATCAATGTAATGAACGAGATAGATTGAAGGTAATCTCAAATTATGTATAAATAAATATATAAAATTGGACAATAATTACATATAAATTTAAATTTGTTATTATAACAATGCAGAAATACTCTTTTGTATATTCATTTTGTGAACCACAGGTGATCCAGATAGGAATTGTCAGATATAGCTAGTTTTGCTGAATAATATTTCCCTAAAAAAAATTATTTTGATTCATTTTTGCTTTTAGAATTATTATTATTAGTATTATTATGTTATCATTTTTTATTGTGTTAGTTATCTGGTTACTTTAGTTAAACTAGTAAAAAAAACATGTTTTTAAGAATAAGAGAATCTATGGAATGTAATGGAGATTTAAGAAATGTACTAATTACATGCAACAATTCTATTAATCTCACCTACAATACATTTAAATCATGTATGTTTTCTAATCAATTATTTTATAAAATGTTAGTATGATTAATAGTTCTTATCTTAGTTAGAATACAGTGATTCAGATATTGTGATACATTACTTTGAAGTGTATACTTTTGACTATAAAAGCCCTTTATCTGCACACAGCCAGCTGTGTGTAAACCAGGCCATTTTCTGCACAAAATAAAGGCAACTTCTGTTTGGCTTCTCATTTTCAGTCTTCACAATTATTTTATTCACTGATAAGAAATTCTACAACAGGAGTCAGACCATTTCCTGTTTTCAGTGTGAAGAAACGTTTCAGTTTAAAGGCTCCACATCAATACAGAATAATTTAGCATTTACGTCTAGGAAAAATAAACGGAAATCTTTCCTTCTCAGCTGTCAGCTCCACATAAGCCACAGAGCAATCGATATAAGGTGCTCCAGCACGTGTTCTTCCACTACGCTCTGGCGTGACGTCACCGCCTCCGGTCACGTGGGCTCGGAGCCCGTATGTGCTTGTCTCCGGAACACGGCGGTAGTGTGAGCGAGTACACTAGAGGATGTCGGGTAGGATGGAGTGTGCTGGAGAAACTTTGTCCAAGACATAGAGCACCCGTGTATCTCACGCGTCCGGCGGTCACCGAAGAAGAAAGGGCGCTTGAATCACTTCTCGAGCGGTTTGTTTTGGCTGGCGTGCTTCCTATGTCGGTGCTCAGATCCTAGAGACACGGGAGACGGGCTAACGTTACAGCTTACCGTACACCGCGGGGGATGTTATCGGTACTCTCCTATGGCAGGATCGTGGCCAGGGCTGTCCTGGGCGGACTCTCGCAGACGGACGGCAGAGATTACCGCCTGATCACGGCCAGCTGCGGCTTCGGGAAGGACTTTCGCAAAGGGATCCTGAAGAAGGGCATGTGCTACGGAGACGACGCCTGCTTCGTCGCCCGCCACAAGTCCGCCGATGTTCTGGGTGAGAAATTCAATCTGTCCTATATCACTTGTTTTGGCAAAAATACGCACGGTGCCCAGCTTGTTAGGGACGTTTAGATGTGAAAATGACCTTCAGGGGTTAATGATCGTGATGGAGGGGTAGTCCAGCCCTCACCTGAAATAACCTCCCTCTTTAAGAGTAGATTTAATACGAGTTACTTCAACACACAGCAGCCAGGCTACCGATTATAAATATTGCAACGTTACCTTATAAAATCTCAATTTAATGCAAAATGAGCTTGAGTAACACGAGTTGACCTTTCACCCAGAAAGATGCCAGACTGAATCCCAAAGCGCGACTAGCGGAAACGAGCATGATTTCCCCGTAAAACACTTCTATTATGGAAACACGGGTATATATGACACGCTGTTAAAGTCATGCGTGCTCGGCAGGGATGGATCTCTCCGAGCGCGTGGGCTTGGACTCTATTAATGTAATTTACTCGGTGTATATCAATGCGTTCAGTTATATCCTGTTTAAAGAGCTGCATGTGTAAAACATAGTATGTGTTAACGCTATTATATTCTATAGGAGTGTCCAGGGCTCGCTGGTGAATGTTGCAGGAGCTCTTTGTAAAGGTCAGAATGGTTGAGCATGGAGGCGGCCATGTTGTTTAGACACACACGCGCGCGCACACACACACAGGCGCCTTCATTGTCCTTTCGATGACCCACCGAAACATTCTCTGGCGTTTCTACAACCTAATACAGGATCCTGAAATGATACTGGGTAGGGGTCGCAGAGAAACCCAGAGTGATGTTTTTAAGGGAATAAAACACCGGGAACCCAGAGTTCCTCGCGCGCGCGCTGAATGAGCACCGACCCCGCCGCGCGCGACGAACTTACCTGAAAATACCGGGCGTGCTTCCTCTGCAAAACTAGCACTGTCGTAGTGCATTGCTAGCCAGTTGATCTGGGTGATTAGTCAGGTTCCGCAAAAAAAAAATCCAACTGTGCACCTTTCAGTGAAAACTTACCTTTCTGAGATCCAAATACGTCACCTGTGAGATTTGAGTAGGTTCAGGGAAAAGGGCTTTTCTGTGGTGCCTTGTCTCCTGTATATGCTTAATCAAAACAATTTGTGTTAGTCTAATGAACTCGATTATTTGCCATCACACGACTTTAAAGGTCAGTGGATGATCTTCACTTTCCACTTCAGTTTGCCTAATGATCTGGTCTTAAAAACAGGAAGAAGCCGGGTTTATTTGGTGCTCTTGTGGTCTGTGGAAGATTCAGGAGGCTGGATGAGAGCTGAAACTCTTTCCCAGGAGATCTGAGATGTGCTCGGTCACAGACTTTAATCCAGCAGAGATTACTGAGATCACCACTACCTTAGTTTACAGACAATTGATGCTCCATTTAACTGCAGTAAAAAAAGTGATCATAGACTGAAGAACTGCTTGCTTAGAGTTTATTCAAAATAATCCTGCAGTGACGATACGATTCAGTGTGATTATGAAATTATGACTGTGTAAATTTAAATAAATTATTTAGTATTTAAATAAATATATGCAGTGTTTTGTTCTTACACCGAGCGGCTCATTATTCAGATTAATGGGGATTTTTAATCGAACATTAGTTTGAATGCATGACGTTTGAAAACAATCAGAAGATGTCATTCTTAGCAATGTTATGGCACAGTTATGTTAAATTCAAATTATTATTATAATTTTTTTTGTATTTCTCTTGTTTAAGTCGTATACAAAATCAAAAAGCACAGCAAACCTCGTCTAACACCGCTGTGTTGCAGTCTGCAGAGTTGTTCTTGTTTGCAGAGCTTCATTGAAATGTTAACGGTAGCTTGATTTGTGCTGCTCTAAATCATGTTTAACTCTAATAAGTCGGCTCTCATTCCCTTTGAGGCCGTGCAATCTCTTAATTCTGTGTGTGTGTCAAAGTTCAAAAGTTTGACCCAGATCAAAGTTGGAGCGAGTTGTCACAGCACTGGTGCTAGAGAGGGACTAACCAAAGTAGAGACACAGCGTTCTCCGTCACTGTGACAGACATCGATCTATCTGTATATAGTTACACACACATATAAATATTTGGTAAAGAATAACCAGTAGTTACTAGCTCCTTAGAGTTGAAGGGGTTCACGCACTATTAATCTATCCTCCTCTGAGCTGAGCGTGCTGTTACAGTGTTTGAGGGGTTAGGAACCTGCAGCTCTTTTTTCCTCCTCGTGGTTATCAGAGGTTGGGTGTTAAAGCTGTTCGAGTTGAACCCTCATCAGCTGTTCTGGCTCTCAGGGGTCGCGGACGGCGTCGGGGGCTGGAGGGATTACGGCGTGGACCCGTCCCAGTTCTCTGCCACCCTGATGAAGACGTGCGAGCGGCTGGTGAAGGAGGGACGCTTCACTCCCAGCAGCCCTGTGGGCATCTTGACCTCTGGATACTACGAGCTCCTACAGAACAAAGTACCGCTGCTGGGTAAGAGCCCACACACACACACACACACACACACACACACTCGGTGAGTCACTTCCCCTTGTATAGGATGATGAATGAAAGCGCTGCAGGATGACTCGCAGGTCTTGTGTCGTGATGAACAGTATTGATTCCTGTCCTGTGTTTAAGAGTGCACGCTTGCCTATAGCAGATTTTATTGCCGTGTTGTTGATTAATTCATGGTGACTAATGTAGAAACGCTATTGTAAGATATTACCAGTTAATAAATAATCAGTTTATTTTTATCAGTGTTTTCTGTATAGAGTGAAGTTTATTTCTAGACATGGTTTTCGTCTTCCACAAGGAAATAAAGTTTGAATGGTTGTTTATGAAGTGTATTTAGTAAAACACAAACAGAGCTGGCACTAGGCTTGTTGAAAAGAAGTATTATGAGTTTATTATTGTAGTTTAATCTCTATATAGTTTGGCATGAGCATGTCTTCATAAACAGCAGAAAGGTTAGTGTTTACGCAGTTATCTTCAGGCTAACACATGGTCCAGCTGTGTTTTAACGTTTCTCAGGCGAGGCGTTGGGTTACCGCTCGTCTTTCTGCTGAAACCGGACATCATGGCTGTCAGAATCTCTTTAAAAAGGGACCTGCTTTATTTTGGGAAGGCATGCGGAGCGATAAAGGTCTGTGGGTGACCGCTCTAGGACAAGGTCGCTTAACGCTCAAGGCTTCGGCCAGGGATGGAGGAAAGGAGAGACCTAAAACCTATAACTTTAATAGCTTATGGTTTACATTTATTATTAATTCAACTTACAATGAATAATACTTTCTAGCAATTTATGCTAACTATTTAATGACTACGTACTGTTCTCTATGGTAATTGGTATTGGAAAATGGCATGTATATCTGTGAGGCTCAGCATCATTCCTCCAGTCTTCAGAAATCATCATCATACACTGATTTGGTCTATAATTAGGTATTATAAATATAGAGCACAGGTCTACTGCTTACTGTTTTTGTGGAAACTGTGAGATTTATTTATTTGAAAATAGAAAACACTTTTATGCCATCTTTGATTTATTGAATGCACCTTAGAAATATGAATTTTCTAAATAAAAAGTTGAAAAAATTAAATGATTTGATAAGAGCGATATTAAAAATAACCTAAATACTTGAACTGTTTGTGGTCAGCTGGGTGTCCATCACTCTGTTGTCCTGCTCGTTTATAGAAATGCTTCAGAAATGAGAAATCAGATGTCATGCTTGCAGATGTTTATCACCTTTGACATACTTTACATGCAACAATCTGTCCCTGCTTGCAGTGTAGACCGCCTCTTATATAATAGGATCCACAATGCATCACGCTTGCTGTAGTGTGCAGTATGTAGGGTACATGACGTGTTACAGGGACGAATGTTCAGCTGTGTCTGGGAGTAAAGTGCATGTAAAAAGATATGTATCATAGCTTCAGTTGAAGAGAATTCGGTGTGTTATGTTTTGAATGTTATTTTTGTGTCTCGGTCTCTTGTAGGGAGCAGCACGGCTTGCATCGTGGTTCTGGACCGCCGCAGTCACAGGATACACACCTGTAATCTGGGAGACTCGGGTTTCCTGGTGGTCCGGGGCGGAGAGGTGGTCCATCGGTCAGACGAGCAGCAGCACTACTTCAACACTCCCTTCCAGCTCTCCATAGCCCCGCCGGGGTCAGAGGGCGTGGTGTTGAGTGACAGGTGGGTGGTGATGCTCGCTGACAGAGGATACGCTCGCTGCAGTATCACAGATCAGTCTGCGTGTGGCTCAGACAGACATTAATACTGTACGAGACGGTGTTTGATTGATTACTTCAGACCCTTACTCCCATCATTCTCTCACTCTTCTATTCATTTATTATAAAAACATGAAATATGCATTAAAAACATAATCACTTGAAAGAATTTTACTTTAATATAGCATCTAATATAAAAACGGGTATTGTATCGACTCGGATCATATCTGTGTTTGGATATAATCTGCTTTTACTGTTGAAGAAGTTTAGAGGTTATGGTAAAATATTAAACGAATGTAAAAGATTTATTGAGTCGTGTGTTGAGACCAATGTGCAGAATCATGCTGAAAGGAAAACAAACAGGAAGTGATGTTAGAGAGAGATGCAAGTCCAATAAATCAAGTTCTGAAAATGAAATGCATATTGTAAAAAATGAACGTTTCTTTGTAGAAGCTCTGTTTACATGCACTGCTCTGTGTTGTGGTAGTTGGCTAGTATTTTTGTTTGTTTGCTAATCAGAATAAGTGATTCTTTGACATGCACGATGAAAAACTGTTCATAAAAAGTTGTTTTTGTAAATGAACCCTTATATTTACGGTGAATGCTTACACTTAATCATTACAATGTTCTTTAGAGTCTTAAATATAAACGTATTATAATATAATTTTTTGGTCTGTTTTTTGCGTTCTCTTTATCATGGACGCGTGTATCAGATGGTTTCTGCTCTGTAGTCTCAGTGTTAGCTGAGATTCTTCTGAGGTGACGACAGGCAAAGATTGAGTGTTGGCCCAGTTCTTTAACGTCAAGGCCGTGTGATTCCAGTTCCTCGCTGCCAAACACATACGAGCAAATACCCAGAACCTCCAATCAAAGACAGAGTGTGGCCAAGCAAACCCATTCCTCTCATCCAATCAGCACTGCGCTCAACACTTGTTTACTCTTCCCCCTCGGAGTCCCAGTAGAGGGCGGGATTATTTTAAGCTCCAGCTAAATTTGAGCTCTTCAGTGCATGTCGTGCAGAGGCTGATGGCAGACCTCTTCTGTGGTGCAGAAGATCTGACCTGAGTGTATAATATCCATTTCCAGGTAAAATGACGTGCGTTTGTCTGTTTACCATCTCAGGTGCTTTGAGTTCAATGGCTCTGTTGAGTCTTGAACCAAGTTTGGGTGTTGCAGGTCATCTCAAATGATAATTACAGTCATTTAGCAGATGTTTATCCAGCTGAGAAACAGTTTATCACACAAATAGCAACGGTATTCTTAGTAACACTTAATCGAGTGTTAATGGCTGGCCTGTGTCACACTGTAGATTACAGGGTGGGCCATTTATATGGATACACCTTAATAAATAAATAATAAAATGGCCACCATGGTCACCACCCATCACATATACTAATGTGCCACAAACAGGAAGTTAATATCACCAACCAACTCATTTTATTAAGGTGTATCCATATACATGGCCCACCCTGTACTTGCCAAGAGATGATATATACATATATATGTTTTCATCTGTGCTCCTGTAAATGCCAAACGTCCTGCACGGTGTTGGGCTGTGAGCCCCTGTGGACGTCAGGCCCTCATGGAGTCTGTTTCTGATCGTTGTGGCCTGCTGGAGGTCAACACATCAGCCAGAAAGCACAGGAGTGGTCTGTGGTCACCACCTGCAGAAGCTTCTCCTATTTTATAGACTATCTTTTTTTGAGCAGTGTATATATTTATAGAAAGCTTGAAATATCTGTTTTTAAGAAAACCAATGTAAATCAAACTCTCATGTGATCCACGTCTGAAGGTGAGTGTATATGTAAGTAATTCGATTAGTTCAAACGGTGATTTAGTCTTGAGCTGAGGACAGCCCTACAAACAAATATGAGAGACTCCAGAAAACACCGAGGCTGTAACATGATAGAAGCCAGTTTTGAATGGATGAGCAAACGTCCTGTTTTTGCTTTAAATGTGACCTATAATCTTACCCAGTGCCCTAAGACAGATTAAACTAAAACTCAAGGGATTTAGAGCTTGAAGAGGCCCGACTGGTTTCCAAGAAAACAACCTGACTGATTGGATTTGGTCCAGAGGTCATGTTGAGTCTGGACGAGTCTCTCTCTTAAACCCAAGTGTGCATTACCCTGTGTTTGGGTCGAGCTGACCTCTGCCCTGTTACCCTCTTGTGCTACTGCTTGAGTTTCAACCCTGATCAAGTGTCTCGGTCTAATTTAGTGGATTAGATAATAGTTTTCCTTTTAGCATTTTTACTAAATGACCGGATTGTTGCCCGTAGACATTGATCCAAGAACAAGCCCTTGCTTGTTTAACACCTTCTGTTTTTGTTGTTTTAATTAGGGTCACATTTATTTTTCATAACCGTGTTAAAGACTTGGCATCAGTATGTGTGTGTGTGGGTGGCATAGTAATTAAAACCGTCTGGTACTATGGAGTGTGTGTGGTGTATGTCTCTTGTTTGGTTTTTACTGGACAGAAGTAGACTATATCTATATCTTTTTGTTCTCTTTCAGTCCTGAGGTGGCAGATAGCTCTTCCTTTGATGTCCAGTTAGGGGACATTATTCTGACCGCTAGCGACGGCCTCTTTGACAACATGCCTGACTACATGATCCTGCAAGAACTCAAGAAACTCAAGGTACAGACAGTATTGCATTTAAATGTTAAAGTGGGTAACAGCCAAAGGAAATATTAGAAACATTAGAGTGGCTGATATATTGCATATGTTATGTTTATGATAAATAAGTCAAAATTAGACCAGTGTCCACAATTACACCGTCCTGCTGGAATCAGTGTTTAGTGATGCTGATCACAAAACACGTAGTCCCTGTTTTGCTCAAGCGCGTCACATTTTCTCACAAAATAGGATGCATTTTTGACAAGCGTTTGTAAAGTGAAGAAATCTTGTATTCTCCCTGTATCACCAATAAACTAGTTTTATTTTAACTTATAGTAACTTATTTTATTCCTTGTAATGTTTTTCTATTCCTTGCGGATTCTAATTTAAAAGATGTTTAGAGTACTTTTGTCATTAAAACAAGCTTTTAATGATAAAATATGGTAGTAACAGGTTTTCAGTGCTATATTATCGGTTGATACCGATAAACCTAGAATTAAAATGGCTGATATATAAACACTGTACTTGGCTGTTAGCAGGAAATGTACCTTTTTCAGATTGTCTTCTAATACAGATAATCTCAAAATAGCCATATAGTGACCGATTCATCTCTCGGCCGATATATCGGTTCATTTATCGCTAATCTTTCCTGTATTTGTTTCGCCTCAGAACACCAACTATGATAGCATCCAGCAGACCGCCCGCAGCATCGCTGAACAGGCCCATGAACTGGCCTACGACCCTAACTACATGTCCCCTTTCGCCCAGTTTGCCTGTGACAACGGGTTGAATGTAAGAGGTGAGTGAAACCTTTATTTCTGTTCTCATCCCAAAACCTCTTTGAATACCCATGATCTCGGCGGCACTGACCTTGTTTTGATTTCAGGGGGGAAACCTGATGACATCACAGTGCTTCTGTCCATCGTGGCGGAGTACACAGACTGAGAGCTTGCTCTTCTCCTACACCTGTGTCTTCCACCCCTCTTCTATTGCACTGCTCCCATCTCACTTCTCCCAGAACCCCTTTCCATTCTTCCATTTCTCCAGTCAGTGCGGGGAGGAGGACGGCATGGACTCGCTGGTGTGATGCAAGCGGTACAGACAGTCCAAAATGAATGACCTAATCTGTGTCCGAAAGGATTTTGGGAATCTTCAACCCGTGTTGTGAATCGGAGTCATTTCTGTTTTTCCAAGGGGCAAAGAGAGCCATGCTTTTCCCACAGAAAGTGGTTTAATGGGAGAAGCTTTGGGTGGCTTGAGAGCGAGCGTGAGCATCTCTGTACTGGAGTGCCTCTGTTTTTGTGTCCCGTTTGGTTCAGCTGTAATGGAAAGGTAGGTTAAAGTTAAGGAGGCGTGGCTAGATTTAAACCTTTTGGGAAATGCAAGTGCTTTAGGATGTGCTGGCTAGTTCTGTTCAGCCAGCATAATCTACCTCTAGTTAGGCCACCTTCATCTACATCATCACTTGGTCTTGGATGATGGTTTGTGAGGTCAAAGGCAGGAATGTACAGCTTGCTTTGGTTATAAAAGACTGAATCTGAACTGTGCAGACTTTAGTCAGAGTAGTGCCATATTTAAAGGGTTAGTTCAACCCAAAATGACATGATCTCGGACCTTTATACTGTAATTATCTGTCCCTGGCGTGAACCTGACTGGGGTCTGTAGCAGTGGGGATGATGGATGTTGACTGTGAAAGCGTGTTGGATGTATATTTACATGACTTCACCCCTCGTCTACGCGCACAAATGGCTAGCATCTGGCAATGCTTTTCATGAATTGAAAGGTCAGGTATATAAATACGGTTTATTTTTATAAATACTTAGCTTTTAGTGGACAAGATTCACCAGAATGCAGGAGTCCGGGCGCGCTGGTGTTTTGGGATTGGCCGCGAGGCGTTTCCTGTGCTCGCTCGCGAGGCTTGGGTTATTTGTTTTTAATGGATTGAAGGGTATCTAATGCTTTAGGTTCCTGTGTCGCTCCAGATGCGTTCTAGAGAACTTTCTCACGTTCATGTGCTGCTTTAATTTTGTAAATTATAAATGTGTGAGTAACTACATTATTTATATGAATGTTTTTACCTGTACAATAAAACATGTGCGCTGATGGCGATCTTCTTTCATGAAACGCTGATTCTGTGAGAAGCATTAACTATAAATGAGTTTGGGAAAGCCTGAAGCAATACAGATTTTTAAAATGTCTTTTTGTTTCTCCAATATCTGTGAGAGATGCCCAGGATGGCAACCCTACCGATAAACCTATAGCCTAGGAGTAAAAAGTCTTTTAAGCTTTCGTATTTGAAATGCTGTATAACTAAACGAGGAAGTTGATGTTTAGTAAGGTTTGCCATCCTGACGTGTCCCACAAAGACATGGCTCTTCATCTACAGACGGAGAGGACTATAATCAGGTCCTCAGTTGTGTGTGCAACACGAGTCCACCAGAACTGGGGTCTTTTGATGCGTGCGATGGGTGGTCATGTTAAAATCAACATCTCGATCCACGTTGTGTAATCTGTAATGAAAACCAAAGCAGGAAAGCCATAGGACCAGCATGACCACGGTGTTCTTACCCAGTGTCTCCCTGTCAGCTCCAAGAGCGCAGTCGAATCGTTTCCAGTATCTGCTGGAATCGCCGTCGTTTCTCAGATCTGCTGTTCTAGATAAATGAAATGGAAATCCGCTGAACAGCCAGTCGTGGGGAATGCTGTGGACTCGTCAATTACAAAATGTGTGATCTAGTTTGGAAATGTTTTAGCTGTCTTTTAATTTTAGCTAAAGGTGGTGTGTGTAATACCAGCGCCTCTAGAGGCAACAAATGGAATTGCAATTTTATTATTCTATTTTTCAACCAATGGTGTGAGTTTAAGGCGGAGCTAACAGTTTCCTGGAGGAATGAAAGCTTTTGATTTATATATTTAGGAATGCCATCAAATAATGTACTTCCCCAATAGAAAAAAGTTCTTGAAATGCATCTGATTGTAACATCATACAAAAGATGTGGAACATCTGAAAATTGGCTAATTGTTCAGTCTCTGTCCAAATATACAATTTAAATTTTTTTAGCTTATGGTCAGCTACTCTTAAGTGTTGCAGCAGAAGGTGTTTGGGCATTGCAGTATTGAACAAACCGATCAGATGTTTTGTCCCAGAGATCCTATTAATACAAACCAATTAGTGTGCAGATTAATGTATTTTTTTTTTGTTTGCAATTCTGTTTGCCGTCCCTGGCGGTGTGTAAATCATCGTTGCATGAGACGGTGTTGTGACTGAACCTTTTTGTGTCTGGAGATTTGCCACTTTGTTTTCCGCACAACACACATTTTTCCAAATCCTCTTGTTACGGCTTGTCCAAACGGTCAGATGTGCTTCTATCAGTTCTAGTGCAATCGTAATTTAAAGACGGGAAAGTTGGCTCCCTGAGTGGTGCTGATAGTGACTGGATGCCTCTCAGATCTGTGTGTGTGAACCATCGTACAAATCCACCTGCCATTGGCGCCTTAAAATCTCATACTGTCCCATCCAGAGGCCTTTGTGTGGCAAAGCTTGCGTGTCTCGTCTGGGTGTCCTGGATTCTGCTCGTCGTCTGTGCTTCTCTCTATGGTGCTTCTGCAGTCTCTGAAGCAGATCGTGTGCGAATGAAAACTACACTTTTGTGTGTACAGTGTAACAATGCAAGAAAAGTTCCTGTAAATATGTTTTCCAAGTTGTAAAATATTGAAATAAAAATATAGTATTTATACTAAAACATGATTTGGAGTGGTTTTTTACTGAAATAAGCTGAATCTTCAACATATTTATTTGGCATTAGTATTAATGAAGTTACTCTTATGTGCATGAATCACAGGTATGTGTCAACCACAGGAAGCATACCAACACAGCAGAAAAGTGATTCAATCAATAATGCAGATATTATAAGAGTTACTGAGAAGTTTACCACTGATTAAAGTCAGATTTTTTAATTAAGGAACTTTCATTATTACCCTTTTGAAGAATTTTTCTATTTAATAAAGATTTTTACTAATACTAATGTTGTATTTGAATATGAATGTTGCCCCCCCCCCCCCTTTAGTTGCTTAACTAATGTATTTAAAGGGATAGTTCATCTTAAAATGTAAATTCTGTCATTAATTCACCCTCATATCGTTCCAAACCTGTAAGACCTTCATTCATGTTATAAACACAATTAAGGATATTTCTGATGATATCTGAGAGCTATCTGAGACAGTAACACTACTAGCACATTTAAAGGCAGTAAAGATGTTGTTAAATTAGTTCATGTGGCATCAGTGGTCAGCCGTAATTTTATAAAGCTAAGAGCATACCTTTTTGTGTGCAAAGAAAAAAATGAATATTCATCTATTTCTTTTCTTCTGTGTTCTTTGACACGTTAGGATGTTTTTTATTATTATTTGAGTCAATTGAAAGTCTTTTAAATCACATCAGCCGATACTTTAATCACAACACAACACAAAATGTTTGTTTTTCTATTAAATGTGATGCCTGCTGAAAGGTAGGTTTTAGAGCAACATATGCTCCCCTCCAGATGAGGTGTATTTCAGCACTAAACACACACTGCAGCGATTACAGCAGCAGGACTTCTAGAAGAGTCCAGAGCTGAAGTGACCTGCTGCAGTCCAGATCTTTCACCTGTAGAGAACATCTGGAGCAGCATTAAACTAAACATACATCACAAACTCTTCAGCAGCTGGACCAAACTCCAGAAACTCATAACCTCAATGCCCAGACGTCTATTCTGAAAAGAGGAGATGCTACACCATGATAAACATGACCCCGTCACAACTGTTTAGAGACCTGTAGCAGGCATCAAATGAAATGAGCTCATTTTGTTCATCACGTATCACCAATCTCAGCGACCTGTATCCCTCTCTCAATAAATACTTATTCAAAACTTCCGAACTCTTGATGGTCAATTACTAGTGTTGCGTCTTACCACCTAACTAATGAAAGGAACTGGAGAAGTTGAGTCTTCACATCTTGTGCTCTAAAAATTTAATAATGCCAACTAGTCTCAAGTTATCCTTAAAAAGCAGAAACGAAGATCAAAGCAGTGCAGTCTGAACAAACCTATACATTAACACAGCCTTGTGATCCTTGAGCGGGAATCAGCCGCTAATGAAGCTGTTTATGACGGTGTAGAGACTGTAGGTCCTGATCTGATCCACAGAGAACCAGCAGCCACTCACCATTCATCTGATCTACATTAGAAGAGTCAGACAAAACATCTGAAACAAACTTCTGGATGAATGAAGTATCAGTGTGAAGAGAGTGATGTTTGACAGGAGGTGTCTCGGTGAATAGCAGAGAGCTCGGAGCAGCTGAAGTGTGTTCTCTTCTGCTGACTGCTGTAATAGTGCTGTGTGTGTGTTTCACCTCTGAGACAGAAGACCCTGAACCACTACCTGACCTAGGATTAAAGAATGACTAAACCAACTGCATGAGTAAGTTTAAATGGATCTACTTCATCTGAGTGGAATAGTTGAGTGTAGTTAGTATCATATTCTAAACAGAGCCTAATATAAATGGTGTCTCTTCCAGGCTGTGACTGTAGTATGCTGGGGTCATCACTGATTCAGTGTCAGCGCTGTAAGATCAACCGTTACAAATATATACTAAACCAAATATAATATATTTTTTAATTTAAAAAATAAATCAACGTGTTCCAAGGCATCTTCAGTTTGTATTTCTATAATATTTAAGTATTTATTTTTTAATATAATTTATTCAATATCTCCAAAACATTTTGAATATCTTTAGTTTTGGACCAATATTACACATCATGTGATAAATGTTTTAAGATGGCTAGGTTTGTGTGGATCTCCCTGCTGAACAAACCTCAGCCATCTGTCTGCAGCACTTTATCTCTAATCCTTTATTCGTGGAGAGATACAGCACACGGTGATCACTGCTCATCCTCGCCGGCCTGGACCGGTCACACACACACACACACACACACACACACACACACACGTGTAAGACTGGACAGAGCCTGATCTCCTGCAAACCCTTCCGTCCAGAGCAAAGCAGCATCAGCTCATTTAGATGACATACTGA
Source organism: Enteromius thamalakanensis (assembly GCA_032357475.1). Classification (NCBI taxonomy): domain Eukaryota; kingdom Metazoa; phylum Chordata; class Actinopteri; order Cypriniformes; family Cyprinidae; genus Enteromius; species Enteromius thamalakanensis. The sequence goes on from JAUCMT010000002.1 coordinate 381,558, forward strand.
AACACAGCTGCGTCAATGAGGAGAAATGATGATGTAAAATTACATACACATAAAATAATAACTTCTCAGGGTTAACTTACCCTAGCAACTTTCTGGTTAAAACAAATTTAGCTGTTTTTAAAATGTAAACATGTAGTTTTATTAGTGAAGTGTAATTGTTCAAAAATGTGTAATTTTGAATAATTAAATGTTTTATCTAAAAATATTTACATGCAGTTAAATGTGTTTATATAAATGTTTATGTTGTTTTTACAAATAAATCTAAATGAATATATTTCAGATTATATAATTTGAGTGATTTCAGTGTGTATTTTATGCAAAAACATGCGTCATGGTTACATAATGACATCATCATCTAATGACGTCACTACGTGATTTAGAAACATGTAGCAACACATGGAGCTGCCTTCAGCCTGAAAATTAGTTTTTAACCCTGATCTTATCTTAAATCTTCAATATGAAACTATGTTCATCTCCAGTAAAAGATTGATCACAGGGAGAAGTAACGTGTGTGCTGCTGGATCTGAGGAGAGAGGAACCTCTCTCGAGGTTGGAGCTCCTCCGTGTGGTGAACTCTCCTCTAGTCTACTAACCACCACTAAGAGATTTCTATCATCCTGGAAGTCCTCAGATATCAGGACTCATACTGAGCTGAATGCAGGAGATCTGTATTTAACATTCGTTTATATTCTCATAACTTTTAACCTTCACTTTTCTTCTTCGTTTTATTTCCTTTTTAGATTTAACTTTACTAAGCATTTGAAAATAAAATATTTGGCATTATTTAAATAATTAAAATCTAATGTGATGCATTACATCTTAACCTGACTTTACTTATTGACTCGCTGCATAAGCATACAAGAATGACTATTGTCAGGAAACGCTGAAAAATACAGACAACGAACACCAACTAAAGCCAACAAAAAGCCCTTATAATTGCAACATTCTTTAAATAGCAATAATCTTTGATTTATTTACACACACACACAAAACATTATATTGTGTGTGTGTGTGTGTGTGTATATATGATTCCGTTAGATTTCAGCACTAAAATATAAAAATATCTCTTGTTATATAGCTGATATACATTCAAACTGCTGGCGTTTTAGTATCCCATCTGAAAGATTATGCATGTGAACTGAATATAAAAGCACGTCCACCGTGACTTTCTTATGATCCTCATGAGAGCAGCATGTGAGGAACACACTTTACAATGAAAGGCAATAGATGGTTAAACATTGAGCACTTTGGCAAGCAGCCAAACTGGATTTCTTGGTCCCTCCGAGCTCTCCAAAATAGAAAAAAACTTATTTCAAATTTTTTATTTAACACTTCAATTAAATTAGATAATGTAATACTATAAAAACGATAAGCATCAAATTGCTATTTCTTATACACCAAAAACCACGTAAAATGCTGTTAATTGTTGCAATTAAGGTGATGTAAATACCACTATACCGCTATAACACTTTTTTGTTTTATTTACTTATTTTTTTGTGTGTGTGTTTTTGTTGTCATTCTGTCTTGCATGTACGACATTGATTAATAAGTACCTTGTATTTATATGTGATGGAACTAAATAATAATTAAAATCTGACACGCGCTGTACTGCGCATGATCAGCCACGCCCCTTCGAGCTCGCGGCTGCCGCTTTAGCGCGAGTCAGTCAGTCAGTCACAAACAAACAGTAAACACAGATTATGAGAAATAAGATTAAAACGATGGCGTCAGAAACATGATACGAATACTGGCTTCACAACACAGTGAGTCTGAGCTTTATTCTTCTACACGGAGAGATGTCAAGCTGCGCTTTTTACGGCTGGTTAGCGTGTTAGCTTATAACTCTTCCAATTCATATTTGTTTGACAGAATTCAGCAGAAGACGAACAATAAGTCGAGTTTCATTGAGTTTGATTCCTAATAAGTTACTGGTCAATCGCTATTTTTTTTTCTCCAGATAGAGGTGTATTATTACTTGGCTAAGCTAATTTAATGCATTCGTTTATATTATATCTTTATGCATGTGTCGTCTGTCATACTGTTGTTTTTGTAAATGTAGCTAGTAAACATCCTCAATGGAAACACCTAAACCTGAGTTTTACTTCACGTTAATGTCGTTATCATCAGATTTGGCGTATCGTTAGTGTCACTGGAGCTTGTGAAGCTCAAATCTCAGTGTGTTGATAGTTTGAGGAAATCCACTATCTGTGTCAAAACACGCGTTATTCTTGCTTGGGCCACAAGCGAGTGAATTTCTGGCGGTAGGGGCTGGTGTCCAGCATGGCTAAGCTCCGGGCGGCTAACGGAGTACCGTGGAAGGACAGCAGGAGTCAGCGAGGCACGGAGGAGAGTCTGGCCGAGCACGAGAGCTCTTCTCTGGGCTCAGACTCTGAGCTCAACGGCTTCGTCAACACGGAGACCCAGACCCAGACCGACAGATACGGGTTCATCGGAGGAGCTCAGCAAAGCACAGCAGACAAGTAAGTGGCAGTTACTTTCATGGACGGGGAAACTAGACATTAACCATAAAAACTGTTTAAAAACAAGTGATTTTATAATAGCTATGAGTGTATTAGTAACTCTTCATAATATCTTTCATTCGTATTATTGCATTATATAATGAATGCAGTTGTAATGTGAACCTTTTGCATGCTCGTTCAAATGCCCTTGAGCTACTGATTAAGCATTATGTAATGACTTGCTCAGGAAAGTTGCTATGAAGCACTTTTTTTGTTGTTGGAGTTTCACACCTTCATGGACTCTGAATTGTTGTTGAGGACAGACTGTCCTGCAGGTCTTCGTTCTTGTCCGTGTGAGCTCAGATGAGTTGACAGGTCTATAAAGTCCCCAGAGGTAGTTCTAATCTAAGCTTTGAGAAGTGCTTGGTCAGCTCACATCCCTCCATCCGTGTAAGACCGAACGGATGTTGTTATATAATATTATAAGCTCTGTCTGTTTGGTATCATTTGCTTTTTCTTTTCCTGCCATTTGTTGAAATGTAGAGAAATACAATTTTAGTTAATCAGAATAAATACGGACTGAATTAGTAACTTTAAAAAAGCTCTTAATGTTGTTTGTTTTTTAAAATAACTTATTTTAAAGTGTCAAATTACTGATGTAGGTGTTGATTTTTTTTCTATTTTATAAACATTTTAAACTTTTTTTAAATTATAAAATGTAAGAGTTTCCTACAGAGATGTATATGCATATATGTATATGTATGGTATGGTTTTCAAAAAAGGGCTCTCTTCTGCTTTTTATTTTTTCACAAAATAATACTTTAAAGTAATTGTTTGAAGTAAATTATATTATAAATATATCTTATAACATCTATTTCGTGCTTGAACTGATTAAACAAATTTACGTAATTAACGACAAAAATAATTAACGTTGTTAACGCATTATTTTTGACCTAACATATATATTATATTAATTATATATATGAATTGTTTGACAGCGCTATTTTGAAAAAAAAAAATAAATAGCATTTTAGGATATATTCAAATAAAAAGTTGTTTTTTTTTTAAGTTAAATAATATTTACAAATGTTACTGATTTGATTGTATTTTTTCTTGTATAAATGCAACCATAGTGAGCCGAAGAGACTTTAACTCCCGTTTATCATATTAAAATCCATCCTTCAGAAATCTGCTGACGCTCTATATCAGCTATAATGAATGGAGTGCGTGTCTCTTGGAAAAAGTATGCATTTTTATTAGAAAATAGCATTTCTTGTCTCTCTTTCCCACCCAGTATTGTATAAAAGAGGTCTTTGAGGATTCTGTGATGATCATGGACCTTCATGACATGACCGGCTGTGCTCACGCTGTAAGGACGATGGCAAATGCACTTCTCTATGGAGAGTCACTTATGGCATGTCACTGTTTGGCTATGTTTCTCTCTGTTTGTTTGCTAGTGCTATGGAGATGGCAAGCCTCTGGGGATGGTTTCAGCGCACCGGCTCGTGTCTGGTGTTTTATCTGTGTTCACTTCTTCTGATGTTCTCCATTCAGACGGACTCATTCTGTGGCCATTCATTGTTTTTGGGGGGTTTCCGCTCTGACTCATCAATCAGAGTATTATAGTCTGGTCTGAGCTATCCATGTAGTATATTAACATTGACAGTTTCAGTTCTTATTTAGCCTTCGCTGTGTGTTCGTGAGCATCAGGAAGGGAACAGACATGGAAAGAGCAAAGGCAGTCATGTGCTTCCTGTTTTTTCCTCTTCTCCTGACTGGTCTGAAGAACATGTCTATGGGGTGAAAGGAAACACTTTTGTGTACTTATACTCTTTCCATGAGACGATTGGTTCAGCTGTGTATCCAGGCGTGATGTAAAGTACACAGCGGCAGGCCTTGCACCGCAGTCATCTGTGATCGCAGCGCTGACCATAATCCAATCAGAGGACTGGCCACAGTTTTTTCAAATTCACTTACATAAAAATGTGTGTTAGTGTGAGGTAAGACAGATCTTGGCTAACTGCTGTCAGACTAGCTCTGAAGTTCCTGCAGCTGTGTGATCTGTGCACACTACACATGTCTGAGCTTCAAGAGCGAGCGATCAGGGTTTATGCCTGTCCTGTCACTGACCTTTGGCCTGCGGATCTCTGGGATGAACTTCCATAACATGCTTTTCGTCCATCATAAGCAACAAGTGTCTGCCATACAGGAAGGGAAATATTGTTTAAAAATCTGTGCAACGTTCTTTTTTATTTGTTAATTCCAGATCGTTTAGAAAAACATACATTTATTTCAATGATTTGGCGTAACCATCAAATAACAAGGAATAAGAACAATCGTAAGAGCCTCTCTATGATATTTTTTGGTTTGTTTTCTGACTTTAATGTGTCTGACAAAAGCTTTTCTTGTTATATAAGAAACAGCAGTTTGAATAGCAGCAGGAGATTTGTTAATAACACTGAAATAACAATAAAGTGGTGTATTTGTTGAATAAAACAGACCCAGAAAGAGTTCTTCATGCCATTGAGAAAGAATCGTGTCATCTGTTCATTATATACGTCCTCGACTATTTTTCCCTTTTGATGAAGAAAGGCTCTGTTAAAATATTTTCTTTATTTATATATAATCTGAAATCAGTTACATGTTAAGGGTGTGTCTGTCAGCTGCACGTAATAAAAGTCCTTCAGGCCGAGGTGCTGGGGTCACTTAATCAGACCAGTTCAGAAAGATTCCCAGAACCTCCCACGCTCCGTCCCACATCATCATCACTCTGTATGGTTGTGCAACCAATAATACATTTAAAGGCTCTGTTACTAGTTGCTAAACACGATAGTAGTAGTTGAAGATGTGATATTTGTTGTACAGTGGAGCACAGCTTGTGTTTTGGATGTGGACACACCGGCTCAAGAGCTATCGAGCTCCTGCGTAGAGATGAGTGTCTAAATTTGTATAGATAGATCGAGTTCATTTGCAAAAACAGATAACGCTGTCTGTGCACGTGCAGATACCTGTCCACTGAACATGCAGATGCATCTGTGTGACGTTCACGCTAATAAAAGTTTGTATTTCCTGACTTTGTGTAAATGAACACATGCAAATGTTTACTTTTTTAGTTGATGTTGTGTAAACACCCCAGTTTTTGGTAAAGGGTCACTCCACCCCAAAATGAACATTTTGTCATTAATAATTACACCCTCAATAACCCTGTTTGGAACAACATTAAAGGATTAATGACAAAATGTCCAATTTGGGACGGAGTAACCCGTTTATTATAGGGGGAAGTTTAAACATGTATAAGAACGAGCTTCTGAACGTATAGAGATGAGAAATAAAGCACATGACAATTTTTGGAGTGAGTTATTAGTCTGATTCATTCAGTACTGTCCATTCGGTTATAGTTATGCTGATTAAACATGCAGATCTGTTGTCGGTTCCCAGCCCTAGATGTGCTCATGTGTGATTTTTGTATGTGTGGGTGCGCTCGCATGCGTATGATACGATCTAATCTCTCTGTGTTCTCTCTCAATGCAGTTCTGATGTTCCTCCAGATGTGCTGCGGCAGAGAGAAGCCAAGTGGCTGGACATGCTCAACAGCTGGGACAAGTGGATGGCCAAAAAACACAAGAAGGTGTTTATTCTTGTTCTTGAAGAGCTTTAATTCCTCAGCCAATACTTTAATGTTCTTAAAACGATGCTATCTCAGATGAAGTTATGACCAGACCCACACAAAACTCCTTCTTATATCGTTTATATTGACCTTTGGCTGCCCATGTGCTTCAGACATTTAAAAACCTGTGTTTGCCATAAATGTAGTCTCTACAGTAATATCCTTCATTATTCTAGTTTATGATTCTCTTGATTCTGAATGACTAACCTCGGAGACAAAACACAGAGTTAGTCATTTCTGAAGTTACCAGCTAGATGACACTTCAGCAGGTACTGTAATCCTGCTCAACACGGCCTGGCACGGTTATCAGGGATAGCCAGAATCATTCCTGACACATTACACAAAAATAGAAATGATGTGGCTTTATTTCTTGAGCAGCAGTGCATTATTCAAGCGCTATAAATGACCTCTAGAGTGCTCTGGTGCTGGTTTAAACTGGGTTTGTGAAGTATTTAGTTTGATTTGATCCTAACATGTGTCTCTGAAGGTGAAGCTGCGCTGTCAGAAGGGCGTTCCTCCGTCACTCAGAGGTCGAGCGTGGCTTTATCTCTCCGGCGGGAAAGTGAAGAAAGAACAGAATCTGGGAAAATTTCAGGTTTTTCCATTTGAGAGTTTTTTTTTTAAACAATTACACCACCTTCTAAGACACAACACTTCTGAATAAAATTGAGTTTATTTAATATCACTGCTCTTTTAGACTACTCACCTTTCCATAAATAATAAAAAAATAAATATTGCAGCATGGTTTCTTCCAAAATGTGAAGCCGAACAGCTGTTTTCAACACTAATAATGGTTTAGATGAGTTCCTGAAGGATGGTGTGAAGACTGGAGTAATGATGAGGATGAATTCAGCTGCGCATCACAAACAGAAACCATCATTTACAATACAATTACAAACAAAATGACTGTTTTCATGTGAGAAGTCTTCTTTCTTCATGACCCTTGACTTTCATGTCCTTTGCAGCGAGTGAAATCCCATGATGCTCTGTGCCCCACCACATCGAAAGCATCTACTCAAGATGGTGGACAAAGCATAGAAATGATTTTATTAATACGCATTTCATTTAATATTTAACGATTCAAAACTAAAAACTGATGTTGTGTGTGTGCTTCATGTGTGTTCATGCCGACTCTAATCCGTTATAATCCTGGCACGATCCAATGAGAATAACATTTGAGCTGAGTAAAGTTTGTCACGCTGAATCAGCGCTGAACTGACATGAGCTGGAGACTTAGATCGAGCTGCTTTACAGACGTAATGCACGTGGTGTATTATTATAGTGTGAGGTGCTATATAATCAAGCCTGACTTGTGTTCGTCTGGCAGGAGCTGGACAGTCAGCCTGGAGATCCTAAATGGCTGGATGTGATCGAGAAGGACCTCCACAGACAGTTTCCGTTCCACGAGATGTTCGTAGCTCGAGGAGGCCACGGGTAAGTCTGCCCTCTCTTCAGTCGCAGGGCTCTGTATTCACACCCGCAGCTTCTGTCTCACGGTGTGTGTGTGTGTGTGTGTGTGTGCAGGCAGCAGGACCTGTTCCGGGTGCTGAAGGCGTACACCCTGCACAGACCCGAGGAGGGCTACTGTCAGGCTCAAGCTCCTATAGCTGCGGTGCTGCTCATGCACATGCCTGCGGAGGTCAGCCTGAGCAGATGGCCCCTGTTGAACCTTTGAATGCATCTCATTAATTATTGATTGATTTATACCGTTATTGTACTCTTAGTATAAAGCACTAGAACTAGGTAACACTTCATTTGAAATCTTTATGTATAATATTCACAATGCATGATGCAATCTGTATATTCATAAGAAGTGAACCGGGTTAAAGCAGGTCTGATCAGAGTTATGGTGGTTTATATGTCTGGAGCACAGCAGCAGTCATCAGCAGCACAGCTGTATTTCTAGTAAAAGACAAAAAAAACACGTATGGGTCAGAATTATTGATTTTTCTGTAATAACCATTCGGATACTGAGTAAAGATCATGTGCCAACAGATCGCTGGTTATTCAGTGTAAATCTCTCTTATGACTGGTTTTGTGCTCCAGGGTCACATGATGTGAGTTCAGCTCACACTTCTGCTGTTTTATGCTTCTGCTCTTGTAGGATGCGTTCTGGGGTCTGGTCCAGATCTGTGAGAAGTACCTGCCCGGATACTACAGCGCAGGCCTGGTGAGCGTGCACACACACACACACACACACACACACACACTGCTGTGTGGGGATCACGGTTCAAGGGTTGCTTCTCTCTGTCTAACTCAGCAGAACTGATTAACCAGGCTCATGTAGTTAAACTAGGCTTCTGCTTGATAGGCGCAAAAACCTTTTTGAGAGTCAAAATCTGCTAAGAGGTGTAAAATGTACAAAATGATGGTAAAAAAATATTTTATTGGAAAATGAAACAAAATTTGTTTTGTTGTCTTCTTAACAACCGAGAAGGTAGTGCTTAAACT
>JAUCMT010000002.1:391599-402734 GCA_032357475.1 Enteromius thamalakanensis
GTAGTAAAAGCCAAAAAAAACATGTATGGGTCAGAATTATTGATTTTTCTGTAATAACCATTCGGATACTGAGTAAAGATCATGTGCCAACGCATCGCTGGTTATTCAGTGTAAATCTCTCTTATGACTGGTTTTGTGCTCTAGGGTCACATGATGTGAGTTCAGCTCACACGTCTGCTGTTTTATGCTTCTGCTCTTGTAGGATGCGTTCTGGGGTCTGGTCCAGATCTGTGAAAAGTACCTGCCCGGATACTACAGCGCAGGCCTGGTGAGTGCGCGCACACACACACACACACACACACACACACACACACACACTGGGATCACGGTTCAAGGGTTGCTCCTCTCTGTCTAACTCAGCAGAACTGATTAACCAGGCTCATCTAGTTAAACTAGGCTTCTGCTTGATAGGCACAAAAACCTTTTTGAGAGTCAAAATCTGCTAAGAGGTGTAAAATATACAAAATGATGTTAAAAAAATCTTTTATTGGAAAATGAAACAAAATTTGTTTTGTTGTCTTCTTAACAACCGAGAAGGTAGTGCTTAAACTACTTTAAAAAATCTGTCATATATATTTGATCAGATTGTCCGAAATAATCAGTCAATAATAAAAGTAATAATTCAGAATCATAACGTGTAGATCGCACAGCTTCCTGTTTCTGTCAGGAGCCCACGCGTTAAACGCCATTTCTGAGACTGAATTCCAAACTTCGTACCTTCTTCCCTCAGAATTGTGAGATCAATGCATTTACAAGCAGATATTAGTAATGGTGAGTGTTTTAATTGAGTGGCAGAACCAGCTTCAGTTGAGTTTCCTTTAATGTTTTGCGGAGTTCCCTGATCGTTCACAGTCGTTTGTTATGTGTGTTATAACGAACAGCTGCTCAGGCCGTTGTTTTCTCCCTCTGGGAAACGGATGGAAATGGAAACATCCATTCGTGTGGATTTTCAGGAAGTGTGTCTCTTCTCAGAAACTCTGCTGTGTGTTGTGCAGGTTATGCTTTGATGGAGAAATTCTAATTCTATGGATTTGAAAACATATGTAAGCTAACACTCTCTTAACCTGGAAATATAAATCCCCACAGCGTGTTCATGAATAAGTGTTGATATAAGTCCAGTTTTTGTAACCGTGTAGTTAACGATGGATGTCATATATTTTAGTTTCTATTATAATAAATATTTAATTGGTGCACACTTTTTTCTGTTTATTTTAAACAGAATTTTAATAAATTCCCATTTGTACTTTTAAATATCTGTAGTTCACTTAAAATTCATCTTAAAACTTAAAATCGAATAGATAGTGGATGTAGAAAATATACGTTCTTAAGTTATGATGTCTGTACATTAATAATGGAATATAGCGCAGGGTTCAGTCATGTGAAGCAGGGTTTGTTTTCATCGCTCTCGTGTACACACAGTGCAGAGTTCAGTCCCAGCTCTGAGCAGAGTGGGCGGCAGATATGGAGTGAATCAGATTAAAACCGCATCAGGATCTATCCGTCTCTCTTCGGCCCGGGGGGCTTCCTCTTACCTTTTAAACATTGGAATCGTTGCTGTCACAAAATGAGTTTATCACACCGATGGAAATGAGATGTATCAGATCACAGGAGCTTATCGGCACTATAAAACATTCACATGGTGAGAGCCTCTGTAAAGGGAAGTGGTCTTGTTTCCTCTCATGTCTCTCTCCGCAGGAGGCCATTCAGTTAGACGGAGAGATCCTGTTCGCTCTGCTCAAGCGTGTGTCTCCTGTGGCCCACCGGCACCTGAAGAAGTACAAGATCGACCCCATCCTGTACATGACCGAGTGGTTCATGTGTGCCTTCTCCAGGACGCTACCCTGGGCCTCTGTCCTGCGCGTGTGGGACATGTTCTTCTGTGAGGGTGAGACACAGAGTGATCTTTGTCCTGTCTTTATATCACTCCCTGCACACACTGCTTTACCACAGAGCAATGTTTAACATGCTTAACCTAGCAAAGCTCTGTTTTCATTTCTTTCTTCGGTTTGATTTATCAGTGCTGAATGTCACATATATAATATTATTATTGCTATCTTCCGTATAGTTAAGCCTTTCAGAGTTTATGGAAAGTTAAGGGAATTTAAAAAAAAAAATAAAGAAGTTTTTAATTAAGAACAAATACCAATACTCCACCTTTCTTTTTCTTTTTTTATAAATTTTTTATTAAATATGCTTGCTTTTGGAAATCAAGATGACTTTATTTTTTTTGTATTTGCTTTGTTTTTAATGTGTTAAACCTCCTTTTTATTATTATGATTATTTATTATATGACTATTGAGATTTTCTTTGCAAAAGCAGATAAGTCCTTTTTTTTATTTATTTTTTATTTTTTAATAAATCATGTTTTTTATTATTCTATCATGCCTTCAATGTGGTTTACTCTGTTAATTAGCTGTTTTTTAAATTAACCTAGTCAAAATAACCCAGCTTCATTTTGATTAAGATGAACTGGAATATACAATGAAAAAAATGTCTCTTCATACATACAATAATATATATATATATATATATATAGATATATTAAGACGAACATATGTACACACACATATACAGCAGTCAACATTAGAAGTGGATAAAATCTTTGATCAAAGTTAATCAAAACCAAATGATGCTCTGGACCCATTTAATCCAGCCCAATATACATATACACTTATATATGCGTGTGATTTTAACATGCTTTGTCACACATACTGCCAGTGAAACTCGCTAATTTTTAACCGTGATGAAAGATACATTTTAAAATACTAATACTTTTCCATTCTTCTGATTTTGTAAGTGAAAAGTAGGACACACATGTTCTGCAGTATTACCAGTCAGTTATGAAACGACCTGATTTGATGGTCATGCATGTCTGTGTGTGTGTCGCAGGAGTGAAGATCATCTTCCGTGTGGGTCTGGTGCTGCTGAAGTGCATGCTGGGATCTCAGGAGAAGCTGAAAGCGTGCCAGGGCCAGTATGAGACCATGGAGCTGCTTCGGTCTATTGAGCCTCGATACATGCAGGAGGTGTTCCTCGTGCAAGAGGTATCACACACCTGAGTTTAAAACCGTTTCAGACGTGGATTAATAATGACACGCATCCGTATTTATTTCCTGAGAGTTGCTGCTCGCTGTGTAACGATGTACCGCCTCTGCCACTGTTTATATTGACCATGGAAATGGCAGTGTACATTATATCCTGTCTAGTATGTAGTCAAACACAGCCTGTGTCTCCCCCTGCTGGCTGCTTTAATCAGTGCAGTTTGATTTGCCATTACATTAGTTTAATATCCGTTGTCCAGGTTTATTACTGCTGCTGACCACACCGCCCCTCTGTTTCAGGTCCTCGAGCTGGCCGTGTCTGAGCGAGACATCGAGAAGGAGCATCTCTCTCAGCTCCGGCGCTGGAAGGAGACCCACGGAGAGCTGCACTGTAAATCCCCTCCCAGAATGCACGGCGCCAAAGCTATCATGGCCGCCGAGCCGCCCAGTCGCCAGGACCTCAGACAGAACCCCACGATCATCATTGAAGCACCGCGGACCACTGAGAGCAAGACGGAGACGGAGAAAAAGACCAAAACAGAGAAGATAAAAGGAGCTAAAACCAGCTCGCCGCCTCCTAATCCTTACCCTCTGCCCAACCAATCACAGCCCCTGCGGAAAGACATGCCCCTGCAGGCCTCCAATCAGAGTCTCAGCAGCACTGAGCACGACACCTACCTGTGAAGAGCTGAGCGCTGAATGTTTACTGTGCCCTGTCTCAGGATTCATCACGTGACACGACCGGACCAGAACACACCATTTACAGCAGGAGGTTTAACTCTGTGTGTGTGTGTGTGTGTGTGTGTGTGTGAGAGAGCTCTCACATGTCCAGATGAAGTGCTGGATGCTGTTCAAACTAGTCTGCCTCAGGAGACTGCATCTCTGCTTTTGTAGTTCATGGATAAAAATATTAAAGATTTAAGATGTTGCTTATAACATTTCCTTTCACTTGGATTGCAGAGTTTCAAACGCACCAAATAATAGACTTAGTTTGATTAATATTAATATTAGTCAGTCATACATGAAACCGGTACGCTTACTGTAAAACTGAGCGGCTCTAAGGTTAGGTTCCAAAATAAGTTTTGGTTTATATAAAATATGTGTGCAGAGTATATAAATACACACATACAGTATATATATATGTTTTTAAATATTTATGTGTACATTTATATATTTATATGAATTATGTTTTGTATATAAACCTGATTTCTGTCTTTAATGTAAGCATGTATGTGTGTGCGTTTATATACACGTGTATATCCGCAGCACAAACAGTGTAGAATGTAAACAAACCTTTATTTAGGATATGATTAATGATGATCTCATAGTTTGGAAGCAATAGTATATAATACTACTTTCCTTTGATCTCAGAGCTTTGAACAGAAGGATTCTAATCTTCTGGAAGCAGTGCACTCTGTGTACACAGTGTGTATATCATTTTTTTATATCAGAAGAATAAATGAGCTATGATTTTGTTGTTGTTGAGTGCACCTGTTTCATTTATGCATGACTGACAAATATGAATCACATTAGGTTTATGATAAGACCATGCAATCCAACTGATTCGGAGGTATATTTGCATTTCAATTTTTTTTTAAGTAAATAGTTGAAGAAATATGAAAAAGACACGTCCTTGTCTCATTCTCAAATCTCTGTTAGTTGCAGTGGAGCCAAAAAGCATCAGTTTCCTGCACGTTTCTATAAACCCCTGCGTCAGTCTCCAAGAAGCATTCAATTGCATTGAAATATTTGACATCACAGCTGGTGTATTCTGAACTATTATTAATATTAATATTCTTCAGAAAAATGAAGAACTGACTGAACTTGAACACTAGGGGGCTGTATTGAGTTATTTTAAATCATCTGAAGCTCAGCAGGAGTTCTGCTCTTATATCTCTGTTCCGGCAGGTCTTCATTTCAAGCTCGTGAAAACATCAAATATAATACACAAACCCTTTTATCTGAGTGCCAAAACCAGTGTCTCTCTCCTGCTAGACAGAGTTGAGTTTCTGGAAGCAGTGTTTGTAGGAGGTGCTGGACAGAGATCCGCTCGCTCTTGACCAAGAGATTGTTTTGCACATTTCTACTCAAGCTGAAGGGATGCCGCAGGGCACGATCTTTTTGTAGGATGCAGAAAAACTATTTTTGAAATATCTATGGCTTTATTTTCTCTGATGTAAATAGCATAGCCAAGACAGTTTTAACACTAACTTGCTGTGGTTTCTTGTAAGTATGGGAGATATGTATAATCATGAGCATGTTTGGCCTGATCTCTTTGATCGTTTGAGCTGGAATCACGTTATTTGATTGAACTGACACTGTTTGATGAATCTTTCACTACAGAGTCGTAGTATGCATGCTTGATCGTTATTTGATTGCTCCTGGTGTCACGTCTATCAAACCCTTCAGATTGTGTTCTGTTGTGGGAGAGGACATGCGTTGATCTGGACAGATTCAATCTACAAAAAATGACTGTTACGTTTTTAATGCGAGAAAAATCTCATCAATCACATTTTATTAGAGTTGCTCAAGGATTTACTTCTTAAAGGAAAGTTGCAATGCAATCTGGGAGAGTAAGAGTGTTGGATTGATTTCAATACAGGCCGCGTGCCATCATGTCACTTTGATACTGAGATTTTATTTCCCTTCAGGATTTCTTATTGACACTCAAACTGTTGCGTCCTCCTGTTTTTCACGATGAAATAAAAGTGATGCTCTGAGGCTGTGTGTGGTCTGATTGGGTCCGGATGGAATGAGGGATGAGGAGAAGTGAAAGAGGCTTCTGTGGCGGGACACCTGTCCTCCTCGCTTCTTCAGATTTGCATGTCAAAGGTGCTGGCGCTCGTCCCCTCAGCGTTTCCCAGAACCCCCCCCGGCAGCGGATGTACCCGAGTCATCAGACCTCCATCACGCCGAACACTGGGCTCTGAAGCTCAGCTTAAAAACCTGCCGGACTTATTTTACAACCGTTTAGAAGCTAAAAACTCAAGGCTTCTGATGTCATCAGTTATTGGAGCTGTATCAGAAGCTCTAGCTAAAATAAACTATTACATAATAAACTAAAGACTTTCCAAAAACTAAAAGATGAGCAAACAACAGGTTCCTTCTCTGGTCACAGCTGGCATTAACCCTGTTTCTGGATTACTAACTAACCTGGAGATATGTAGCTGGATTCAGTTTAGCTAGTAGGACTCAAAAGTGTGGCAAATATACAAGATAAGGGCAAATATAAATACACACATAAAAAAGGTAAAAGCAGGAGGTCTTCGGAGTCCTTGGCTAATGACGAGTCCAATAAACACCACATTTAAAGGTCTAGTTTTTTTCACTACTTTTTCTGATCTTGTCCTAGATAGTCTGTCTGGCTCAGATCATCTTCAGAACATGAGGGCGATGCGTGAAAATAAGTTGATTACTCAAACCGTTCTTAAACAACGTAATAATCAATTCTATGAAAAGCACACAAAAATGGATGTGAGGCTATATATCCACAACAGTTTGGTGTATTGGGACCAAAATTGGTGTGTGTTGTAAGAAGCATGATCTGAGACTACCTGCCTAGTTTCAGAGCAGCACCACCTAGTGGACAGGAGATATGAAAAAAAAATGCTTCTACCTTCTGAATGGTTTGGCTAAAAATCACAGAACTGCTCTCTTTGGATTCAGTGGGGCGTGTAAATAAATGTTGCCGTATCATTATGAAACTTGCTTTGTGTCTTTGGCACCGTGCTCTGACAGTACACACTAAAATCTGGAGGCAGCGCCAAAAGACATGTACAAAAATACTAGTATTTGTGAAAGTGAGTGGTGAGAGGTTCTGTGATTGTCTTTTGCATGATTTACGTTCATTAAATGGATAGATCCACACAAAAAACTAATTCTACATTGTAAAGTTAACTTCATTCATCTGGAGCAGTTTGAGAGTCCAAAAAATAAGAGCTCCAGCCCTTGTTCGGTGAACAAAGAAAAATAGTTGTTGACAGCCTGAAAAGGGTGCAGAAGCGCTCCTCTGGTCAGTGTTCTTGCTTGACCACGCACTGAGTTTTCTGGGCCCTGGGTTCACATTTACAGCTCTGTGTGATTGCTGTGTAATCAAGGGAGGATTTGGGCATTTGAACAAGTACAACAGACAGACTTATTACAAACGCACATTCATTCTCTGACAATAGGAGGCGCTTTTGAAACGAATACAGCTGGACACAGGAGGCGCTTCATAACTTCTAGTAATCCTGCTTCATCTGACATTATAGGAGAGATTCACTCTAAATAAAAATGGCAGCAAAGCTTTCTGGAATCAGTCTTGAAAGATACATTTATATAAAAACACCCGCGCTATTATTTGATTTTTGAAACGTGCAGCGCTCTCATTTATTGACTGAAATCATATCCTCGTCCTGAACTCAGACCGTCTGCATCATTTCACGCGCGAGCCAAGCCAAGCGGAGGATGTATCCTGCTTACATTACCACGTAAAATAATATAGAAAACTCAAACAAACATTTGATGCAGAATGCTGACCCATTTACAATTTATTATTGATTCAGTTTATATACAGGCCTTGTTTTGGAGGTATATTTTGGTGCCCTTCCTGGTCTCGTCACATTTATCCATAATGGTCCTGTAACACAGGTGATGGAACCCATTCAGGTTCAACAGAAGCACGCTGAACGCTGCGCTCTGAAGAACTGACCCAGAGACCAACGCCTGCGCTTCCTGTGTGAAAGACCCTTTACACCCCCAGATTTAAGACATCTTGTAATTAGGACTTTTATTATAACAATTAAGCCCTTTTAAAGGCTTTAAATGTCATTGTTATTTAAAATAGCACTTGTTCATAAAAAAAAAAAAAGGAAAGTAGCTCCTTAAACTCTGGACCTTTAGCAGTTCTAAACAGAAACACAAAAAATTTCTGTGAAATATTTAAAATAAAAGTTTATTAAGGTTTCATAAAATGGTAAAGCTCACGTTTCAGCCTTAAAATAATGAAAAAGGTTCAAAACTAATAACTGATTAATAAATTATTAGCCTTAATCAGCTCCATAAATAAATCTAGATACCTTATCAGAATCTTTTTCCATCGACCAATCAAAATATTACAGCAGCGCATGCACATTCTCTTTATTTCTGTGGCCAGACTATGTTTGTTTGTATGTATGTGTTTTTGGGGATAAACTTAATGTTTGACATTTCACTTTTTAGACTGTCTCAAGAACGTCTTGAGGAATCCCAGGTTTTGGGTGAACTAACCCTTTCAAGTTGACCCGCCCAAAACTGAAAAATAGCTGATGATATACTCAAGCTCGAGGAATACTAGGTGTTTATTCTTCTGTCAAAAAATATTTATAAGCACCAATGCAACTAACCAACCAGCATATTTTATATTAGCGCTTAGGGGAAGAGTTTAGTATGTTTGTGGCTAAAATGTATTCTAGAAGCTGTCAAGTATGCTTGAACTGACGAATACATGTTTAATAAATGTGTTTTGTTTATTATTCAGTTTTGTTATATTTATTGAGAATTCCTCAGAGTAAATCAGTAAAACAGCAAACAGAACACTTTTATATCTAGAATATTTCAGCAGATATTAACTAATTAATATGAATTCATCTAAATTTCAAAATTGTACTTTTTAGTGTTTTTATTTAAAAATAAATAAGGATTCTAATTATATTTACTCAATTTTATTTATGAGATTAATTCATCAAATTATTTGAATACTTCATTTTTTAGTTATATTTACTTCATTCTAAACGTATTTCAATGATTTCACCGTTTTAAGATGTACTCAATATTTTTCAGTGTAAACATGTTTCATCAAAAAAGTAGCTCGTAGTGGAAGTTTGCACAGTATCTCCCTCTATGTAGTGTACATCCCGAACACAAACGCTCATTATTATTATTATGTGGAATCTCAGAAGGATCCTTGGGTTTCAGACGTGAAAGACACGTTATATTGAGACACTCCTCTGGAATCAGTCTGGCGCTGGAGAACGCTGGGGAAAGCTCATAAAGCATCCCGTAGGAAACGCTGGGGTTATTTACGAGGTTTACGGATGACTGTGTGGCTTTCCCATTTCTTCCTCCTTTTGTACTCCTAACTTCTGTCGCTCTTTCACTGGCGCTCATTTCCTGTCATGCTTACTGTCATTTTACCAGAAACCATCTTCTTAAAAGATTACTGCACTAACAAACATATACCATCATCAGGTGACCTGGACATCATCATGACTGCCTATGAGACACATATCAGTCATTTACATGAGCGTTGCAAGGTTTTCAGAGGATACTGAGCAGATGGAGGTTGTCAGCTGTCTCACAGAAGACACAAGCATGGACAGATCCTACAGTACCGAGGTCAGTCACTGAGAGCTGTCATTCACACTGAGACATTTCATCAGAAAGAGTATCTCTTTATACTCCACAAGACGCCTCACATGCACATTACTGTGATATAAGAAGACTACAGCCCTACTTTCTGCTTAGTGTTCACAAACTCCATGTGTTTTTGATGTGAGATGACAGCAACTAACATATTAGTGTGATTTCTGAAGACTCAATACAATTAAATGCAGTAATAATTCACAATTGTGCTGTTTTTGCTTTGTTTTTTTATAAAAAAAAAAATTTAGCATAAGAGATTTCTTAAATGCTTTTTGGAATATATACGGTTTTGTTTTTGCTAAAACACTCATATTGGGGCATGTTGTCACACAGGGTCTGAGTGCACTTTTAATGAAGTCGTCTTGTTTCGCCGCACAGTAACTGTCTCATGCAGTTAAGACTATGTTTGTGACTAAACGTATCATTCAGAAATAAACTAGATGGATGTTCAGAGGCACAGTGCGGTGGTTGGCCTCCACTGAGAACTATTTTGTGCTTGTAATGCCATCAAGACGCCAACTTTATAATCACTTTGCCAGTGGGAAGTGAAGTCGGGTCACATTGTGTGTGTTTGTTGGTCCAGATGATGGCTGTTGGCATGGACACGGGTCAGGAAGCTGGCTCTGTCAGGTCAGGGTCAGAGGTCAAACAGATGTGGGCAGGGGGCAGGAAGAGGAATTGAGCTGTTTACTCCTGCTACAGGATGACTGAGGGATCAACAACCCGCTGTCGCTCACTGTGTATTATTTACAGCTCTACAGTCACGTCTCTGCAGACTTTATCTTTCTGTTTGTGGAAATAGCGCTTTAGTTTAGTCTCCGCTGGAGGCTGTGTGTCAGTGGCCTGTTTTTGGCCTTTCTATCACAGTTGGCTTGATTGAGTTAGTTGTGGTCAGAATGATAGCCTAGCTATAAACAAATGTGAAATTTAAACATATTTAGTGGCAATTAGTCAGCTGTCTGCCGGTTTGCAAAACCTGCTTTACGGGCCATTCAGTGCAGTTTTATTCCATTATTAATGTATATATAATAATAAGTATACGTTCTGATTTTGTAATCTCTCACGCAACCATTCTTTGCCCAAAAAACTGCAAAGGTTCATCTGAGAGAGGGCATGCTCTTCCCAGCGCTCGAGCGTGTTAGAGAAGTGTGTTTAGTGTTTATTTGAGGAATGTTTTTTGTCTTTATCTCTATTTGATCTGGACGCTCTTCCTGCCATTGTTGCTTCTTGTCCCTACCGTCTCCTATCTTCCCGTCCCTGAAACCCTCTCTCCTTAGTGAGGAAGCCATGGATGCAGATACAGGATACACACACACACACACACACACACACACTCGTTAGTGTGGCTGATTGGGGCAACTGGGCAAAACATGGTGTTTAAATGTCTATATACCCTAATTATTAAGTGTGTAAGTGGGTAACAGAGCAGAAACAGACAGACGTGCACACACTGAAGATGATATGAGAAAGCTGACACAGGAGTGATAAGAGTTTCCTCAGAACATCTCGTCTGGACAGACTGGACGCCTGCATCTGCTCACAGTCTCTAGACTTTAAAAAAATGATGACTTTTTTCCAACTAATATGTGCTAAAAATGTAGTTATTTTAAACAATTTATATTAATTTATATTTATTAATCAATCTATCTATCTATCTATCTATCTATCTATCTATCTATCTATCTATCTATCTATCTATCTATCTATCTATCT
>JAUCMT010000002.1:402834-414904 GCA_032357475.1 Enteromius thamalakanensis
GCGTCTCCAGAACATGGCGCCCGCAGCAACACTACAGACAGAATCATAGCTCCGCCTTCTTTCTTTGAGGAAACATTCGGGTGGAGTTTGAAAATAAACCCACTTTGTGACGTAGAAAAGTGGAGGCGTGTTTAAACGAGTTTTGAATCTTTAATCTTTGCTTCAGGGATCTTATCTCTGCACTAACAGATCATAACACTCCAAAGAGAAAGGAAAACCTGCATCATATGACTCCTTAATTAAATTGATTCGTCCATGTTAAAATAATTTTTAATTAAAATCTTGATCTTCTCTCTGATGGGAGACCGTCAGTTTAAACCCTGCCCACATCTCCAAATACTATCATAGATTCATAGTCTTTTTTATATTCATCTCTCTCATGTACTTTTTGAAATTCTTCACATTCACATGATAAAAAAAATCTTTATACTTGTTCAATTTGTTCCACAAATAAACCTGAAGGAGAGTGAATGATGACATGGTTTTTATTTCTGGGTGAGTTACACCTTTGATTGTTTCTTAGGAGCGTCTTATAAATGGAAAATCCCTTTGAAAAGTGAAGACCTTGCAAGCTCTGTGTGCCTCTAGAGTTTGGAAGTGAACAATGGGTCCTAATGAGGCCATGATGTCATCCGTGTGTGTGTGTGTGTGTGTGTGTGTGTGACAGTGAGTAGGATGGATGAGTAGACATGATGTTGTGCACAATGGGCAGCCACTTAAGAGCACATTTTGGTGTAGATTGATTACAAAAGCATATGGCAAGCAAGAGTCTGATTTTTGCGGACAATGGTTTATTGTGTTCAGCTGCTGTGGCCCGCACCTCATCATGTGAAGCGTTTGATGCTTCATGGCATATGTGCAAGAACACATGCAGTACCATTAGCATTTACTTTAGCAGAGATCAATTAGAGCTGATCTGAACATCTATTCGTGGCTTTTAGCAAAGGAGAGAGGCTCATGAGAGAGTCGGGCAGCATCTGTAAGATAGATTATGTAAGTATGTAAGTATTATTATGTATATTGTGATCCAGGAAGCATTGCTTCTGATCAAATCCATAAATTATTATTCTGCACCTAAAAAAAGATAGTGCCATCATTTATCTGCAATTCAATTAAAGTTTAGCTCAGTCTGCAGTATTTGAAAAAAATAAATAAATAAAAGCAAACATTTTTGGCACAGATGTGAACAATATGACTTTAGTGTGGAAAGATTGTTTATACCTTTTCTGTGTGACTTTTAATCCCATTTTAGACAGACTCAGCAGTTGAAATTTGTAAACTAGTACTAGAGTAAACTAATGTAAGAGTTCACTTCTATTGTGCCTTGCATTAACTTGATTTTGTTTTTAAAGAAAGAAAACTAGGCATGAACAGATTTTGCGGTAATTGTTATGCCACTAATGCTGTCAGTTGATATTAAATGAATCAGAACGTCATTTCCTCAGCAAGGGATGCTCTGTAGTGAATGGGTGCCGTCAGAATGAGAGTCCAAACACACAAAGCTTCTCACATCTCAAGAGATTGACTGCTGGACTGGAGTGTGTGGATTACTGTGATGCCTTTATCAGTTGTTTGGACTCTCATTCTGACGGCACCCATTCACTGCAGAGCATCCACATTTCTCCAAATCTGTAAGGAATAGTTGACTCAAAAATGAAATTCTGTCATCATTTACTGATCCTCAAGTAGTTCCAAACCTGTGTGAATTTCTTTGTTCTGCTGAACACAAAGGAAGATATTCTGAAGAAAGTTTGTAACCAGGCTCTATTGTTTTTGCCTACTGTGGAAGTCAACGGTGAACAAAACTATTCGAACAGGTTTGGAAGTACTCGAGGGGACAGAACTATATCTGTTCTGTTTATTTAAAGGAGACGTTTTAAGGCCTTTATGATGTTCCAAAGAAAGCCTTTTAGGCCAATACTGAATCCTTTACAAAGAGGCCAATCCCATAATGCAGTGCATTGAGCTCAGTGACAGAAAATGAATCCAAGAAAAATAAACAACTAAAACAACCTTCTAATGAAAAATAAAGTTGAAACCATACTCTATTGAAGTAGAATCCAGCTGGTCCAGTGTCCCTCCGCGTGTACAGCTTCAGGAAGAGCGTTATCAATAATCTGAGCCAACACAACCCCACACATCCTGACAGCCCAGATCCCAGAGAAACCTGCGCTTAGTCTCAGGAGTGTCTGGGGAGCCATTGTGATCTAAATGAAGACACTGCTGTGGAAATCTGTGCCTCTGTTTCTGTGTGCCCAAGTATCTCGTACAAACAAGAGCTATTTCAGGGCCTGGCGTCTGTGTGCTGTGTGTGTCCTGAGTCCAGAAACACATCAAACTGTCATTCAAACTGTAAATATCAGATGATCTGAACGTAATCATCAACATTTAGTATAGACGCATGTATCTACTATAGAAGCAATCAAAATCAACAAAAGAGCAATGATACAAGTACTAGAACAAGACTCTATAATTATTTGGTCAACAGTCTCATGAGCAGTTCATATGCATTCGTACGAGGAACCTCGTGAAAGATGTACGGACTGCTGTGAGACTGGGTTGATTTGGTTGGTATAGAAATATTTCGTTTACTAAATTATTTACATTACAAAGGTTTATTTGAAAAAATATTGCTGTTTAAACAATCTCTTATTTTCTTACTGAATTGTAATATATTTGTTTAGAGCTGGGGTTTTTTCTGTGTACATGCTTCTTGATTTGCGCATCGTTCAGAGAAGATGACTTTTTCAGTGGAGAAAGCAACATTATTATCACAGTTGAGCTTTTTATTTCACGAGATGTTAACTATACAATATACAAGCGCTATAGAAATAAAAGGGACTTGATTTAACTGATGCACTGGTTTATTATCTCGTTATTTGTGGATTAGTATTATCATGCTGTTTTTATCATCTGTTTGGACTCTCGTTCTGACGGCACCCATTCACTTCAGAGCATCTATCGCGGAGACACTGATGGGATGCTTTAGTCCGAGTCTGTTCTGATGAAGAAGCAAACTCCCGATCCTTCAGAAATCATTTTAATATGCAGATTTGCTGCTATTATTATTACTAATGGTTTTTCTTTCTTTCTTTTTTGTGTAAACCCTAAATTTTAAAATTTTAAATTTTAAATTTTCCCAGGTTTAATCAAAGACTTCAGTACAATAGGAATCAAATGTGTCAGTTTAATGCATGCTTGTCAAATAAAAATGTTAATTTATTTAGAAAATTAAATAAAAAGCAAATATACTATAATGGTAAATAATTACTGGCACATCATGGGACTCAAATTTAGCGTGGCAACAATAGATGAGGACATCCCTCCTGATATTTACATCAGAAGCAACCTTTCCTCTTCCAAACAATGGCCATGACAAAAGAGTAATAAAAGAGTAATTTCTCAGGTCAAACAGCTCTGTTAGGAGTCTCAGAGACTCGGGCCAGGCGTTAGCAGCCGGCCACACATGAGCTACTCCAGAGGCATCTTCCGGTCAAAGCTGTGTTTGGTCTCTGAGTGTAAAACAACTGAGACGCCACACGTTTGGACGCACTTCAATGCATATGTCTAATTTTAAAACAAATCAAAGCTCAGTGTTGAGTGCTAGCTTCCTACGCTTCAATGTGGCGCTGCGTTTTTGCACACGGAGCAATACAAAACAACATAAGAAGAGGAGGAAACCGATCCACGGAGATACACCGCAGGGACAAAAGACCCTCGGCCTTCTCCAGAGATCCGTGACACCGCTGCTCTCTGGGGGCAGCAGATAAGACAGAGTTATGTAAACACAGCTAGCCTCTAGCCGCTAACAGCTCCAGCGGCCTCCGTGCGGATCTCATCTTTCAGCTGGTTTAATTGGGCCGGACTATAGCGTGTCCTGACTGCTCTGTAACTCAGCACTGCTGGGAGACATGCGGACAGAAGACCAGCGTCTCGTGCGGAAGCTGAAACACGTCGGTGCTACGTCTGCCTGATTAGCATCCGAGCATTTCAACAGGTCGTTAAATACAGACTCGCAGGGCGGCGGGGCAAATGCTTATCTAGGTTTTGGATCCCAAGCACGGTGAGGAATCTCTCACCAGATAAAACACACAAATGGAGAGAAAATACTGAACCACATTAACTCCCCAGCTCAAGAAAAAAACAATAGAAGCTTCATTTGTAATGGTTTCCACAACAAATACCACTACACTTTCTGTGGTGTGTTTTGGCTCATATTAGAGTTTAGTGGTTTTAAGGCTCCATTACAGTTTCCATTAAAACCAATAACCAATAAAACATTACAGATGTTGTGATAGTGTTGTTTTTCCAGCAGGGTCTCTAAAGAAGACTCTGTGAACAGACATAGTAGTCAGTAGTCAGTTAATTAACTTCTGAAAGTAATGCATTACACGCTGGGCTTGCTTTATTTTGAGCAAATAAAAGAAAAAAGTAATGTTTTGGGGAACAGTAAAGGTTCGTTCACACAGAAGGTAAACTGATAAAGCTTTGCTATGTGATTGTTAATTGAGTAGTAATGCTTTAGTTTACTGGTTATTAAAGTAATCAGGTCAACACTGACCCTCAGAGGTCTGGTTGTTAGTGAATGACTTTAAGTTTTAACAGTATCTTCCATAGTAATAGTAATAAGGCTATCTATCATCAACTGCTTACCAACATTGTTCACAGGAGCTCATATATTTGTTTTAATCAAATCAACCAGATGTGAAGTGAACCACAACAATGCACACAAAGTATTTAAAAATCAGACAAAGGTACAAGAGATTTATGATAAATATATATACGCCTATTTAAATTGCCATTTGCAATGCTTGATGGCAGTAGGCGGGGCTACTGTGATTTGCGTGCTGCTGTTCTCTGATTGGTGGAGATTTTTCTGCAGAATCATGGGTAATGTAGTTTTTCAGGGTTGCTGCTGTTACACAATTATTATATAAAAATAAATTGAAATAGTGTGGGCCGATGGCTTCAACAGAAGCATATAGCCCTGATCCTAGCAATCCTGCAGCTCACAGATTGACTGTCATATAGAGAAAACAAAAGCATTGTTCCTCCCGAGACCCTACCGGTGTGTTCTGTTGTTCTGTAGTACATAAACATGAATCATCTTATTGTGATTTTAAAATAACTTCCCATGTATCTCATCAGAAGACTTTATTCTGTGACAGAGATCAGATGTGGACCAAGTGTCTTGTTTGATTGTTGTTTTGGGTCAAGGCAGGACAGGAGAGACAGGAAGGGGCTTTGAGTAACCAGGGATGTTTGGCCGTATAATTAGCTTCCTTGCTGTCTCCAGGAAGAGCGTACGGAGGCTGTTGATCCCGCGACCCTGTTTTCGAACCGTCCCGGGCTCTTGCTAATCGCATTTCCATGCATTTCAGCTTCTGAGCAGAAACTGTAGCTGAAACCTATTTAAAGCAAACATCCACACCTTCAATACGCTGCCAGGCAGAAGGTAAGTGTGCTGAAGACGGCTCTGAGGTGTGAACTCGTTCATTGTCCCGTCCCTGGTGCTCGGCGACTGGGTGTCAATGAGCGGGATGCTCATGTTAGGACGGGTCAATGAAGCTCGGGTGGGTGCCGTAAAACCCTGACACACCTTTCCATGTGAAGAGGACGAGCTCATGCATTTACAAATGCCTCAATGAGGTATCACTCCACATGGAAGATTCAGAATCAACAGGTAAATCAATTAAGCCTGGTGTTCGTGTGATGCTGCACCTGAGAGACAGCTGTCACATGACCAGAGACACAAGAGATCACCAACACTAACAGCACGTTGTCAAACTGCTTCCACCCTGTCTTTTAGAGACGGAAGGATTGTATTTCTTTAAAGACGTAGCCTAGAATAATTGCTAGAAGTTTCTCCATATTCACTAAATTATAGTGGCATTTAGTTATTTACACTGTTGCTGGTGGCACCCATACAGTATTTTATCATGTTTGTTACATAGTTATAGTATATAACTACAGTATAGAGTTATAAAGTTGTATATATATTTTTGTAAATCAAAGAGTATTGGAGTAAGAACATATTTCAGTTTTTTTTCAAGCTTTCATATATAATTCAATTTACTTTCAATTTATTTATAATTATTTGTGAATTATTATTATTTTTTCAGTGTGGGGTAACTGTATATTAAATACAACTTGGGTAACGAAACTAATTAACTAACTAAATGAGAAGTAAAATATTGGTTTA
Organism: Enteromius thamalakanensis; assembly: GCA_032357475.1. Taxonomy (NCBI): domain Eukaryota; kingdom Metazoa; phylum Chordata; class Actinopteri; order Cypriniformes; family Cyprinidae; genus Enteromius; species Enteromius thamalakanensis. The sequence continues at coordinate 409,037 of JAUCMT010000002.1, forward strand.
ACAAAGAAAAGTTTTAGAAATGGATTTATAACACTATCAAACTAACTTTTGAAGGCGTTTTAATATTTTTAGCTGAAAAACTGTCACAAAACCGAATGCTTTGTGAAGTACTTATTTTTGTGTGTTTTTATCTATTTATTTTAGGACAAATTGTGTAACTTTGAGGTTATTACTTATGAAGTTTTTTATTTAGTATGCCTATATTTGAAAATCTTTTGCATTTTTATTTCTATGTATCTGTTTATTTATATTCATTTAATAAAATAATTATATTTCAGCACCACTTTGATGTTTTTCTTTTTATATTTAATTCATGGCAGCTAAAATAATTAGTATCATATGAACTAGAAAGTCACTCAATAACGTGATTAATCATTAAAGCAATCATATTTTAATGATGAGACAGCAACTAGCAATAGTAGGAATCAGACTCATGTACTAAATGTAATATTATGATCAATTTTTATTTAGTATATAGTTATTAGTAAAGTGTTTAGATGTGTGTGTGTGTGTGTGTGTGATAAATCTAATAAACAATGTATAAATAATTTACAAACAAATATGCACTGTAACTTCAGCTGATTAAGAAATAAAATAAAACTGCACCATGTTTCTATCAATTTCTTCCCTCCTTTAAACAAACTGATTGAAGGAAAAACAACCCTATTCTATAATTGTTAATGGCCAACAACTGCTGTTTGGTCAAGATTTAATTTGGCTGAAGAGTAAATAAGCACAATTGTTGTGTTCTGTCAGGAGGTCTGTGTGTTTTCTCAGTTGTCTAAAACATACAGTATACATACACACCTAAACCAGAGCAGCTCACACACACACATGCCTCACACACATTTACAGCACACACCGAGTCCGCTAACTTCCTAAAACACAGCCACTTATTATCCACGGCCAAGGTTAGGAGCAGCGGATCAAAGACACTGAATCCAGCTGCTCCGAGAGCTCTGTCACTCGTGTGTGTGTGTGTGTGTGTGTGTGTGGTCTAACACTGCGCTTGCCATTCATTCCATCTATGGGTTGTTCATGCAAAGACCACATCAAACTCTGTCACATGTGAAGCACAGATCCTAAAGCAGCCCCATCGTTTAACATTTAGAAACAGATATAAGATACTTTATTCTGGACGGAGGACACTGGAGACTTACGGAAATAAATTTAATTGCTGAGGAATAAACAGTTTGGCAGTTGTCGGACCCCCAATTGGTTTTGTCAGGCATTTGCATATCTATCTATACCATTTGTCCCATTATCATATCTATCCTGTTAAAATCAAGGAGAGATAAGTCCAGTGCCACCTCTGTGTGTGTGTGTGTGTGTGTGTGTGTGTGTGTTTGAGATAACACTACTGCTCTTTTCAATAAAAAATAAATCAAAATAGGCTCTTAAGAGTAAAAAACCTTCTTGACATTACACAAAAGATGTTCTTCACCTTTAGGAACTTCACTGAAAGGAAGCAGAAATGAGAGCCTTTACTTGGAGTCTGGTGCATTGAACCTAAATGTAATTCCTGCCCAAAGCTACCAAAAAGAGCTCATGCACCATGTTTAAAGGGAGGTTTGGAGATTTTCAAATCCAGCAACCATCAGCCCTGTTGAGTCGTTTTAATGATGTCACAGCCTCCTGACCAGTGTGTGTGTGTGTGTGTGTGTGTAGGACAGGGTCAGGGAGGGATAGTTGTGTCTGAGCGGGTCAGGTCCTCGGCGCCACTGACGCCTCATCGCTGAGAGACGAGGAAGGGTGCCGAGTGAAAGCTCCCGTCTGCTTCTTCACTCTGAGACTCACACTGCTGCCGTTCACAGCTAGCATTACTTCATCTCTCTCTCTCGCTGCTCTCTGAATAGAAATTTCAATCATTATTCCCCTGCAGTGTTTTTTTGCAAACACCATTTAGTTTTCATGCAACAGGCTTCTTGTAAATGATGCAGTCGTAAGGCATGTTATATTTGCACTGCATCTTGCATCATGACTTGAAGTGGGTGGGATGCTATTTTAGATCGTGTAGCAGTTATCAACCTGATTTTCTGGAACTGGGAACTTTTAGAGCTCCATGGCGATGTTACATGCATAAAAGCTGAGAAAATGTTTTTGTGCATGTGAAAGATGAAGGAACTTACCATTTACAAATAATATGCACTGTGACTGAAATAAAATTTAAATTAAAATGTCTTTGATGAAGACAAACACCAACAGGCTACTAAAAAAATGCAATATTTATTTATTTACGAATATATAAATAAATAGATAGATGTCATTGTTTACTATTTATTTAATTATTTTTTATAAGATAAATTGCATAACCTTTGAATATTTAATATATGTAGTTGAAGACTTGATTTTGATGTTATTAATTCTATAAAACAATTAGGACTATATACTTAGGTATCAAAGAATCATGAGGTATTTATTTATTCACTATTTAAAATCTGAAAGACGGTTTGTTCAGCACTCAATAAGTTACTCTCAGTATGTTATTCTGTTTACATTAGCTTGATTATTTGACACTCTGTCAGTGCACAGTGTCTTTCGTAACGTTTATTATTTTTGAAACAATTTTGTGAAGTAAAGGGGCGTGTAGTTATCCCGCAGTGAGTCATGTGCCGCGGCGCGAAATCTTCATCATGAAAACTGTTTTCTTAAACTAAAACCTTTAAGACATGTCAATTTTCGGGTTACCTGGGACACATGTGGTCTTGCTCGGGCAAGTCCGAGGGTGCAGCATATCAAACTCATTGGGATGGAAATGAGCGCGAGCTCGGATCGTCCAGCTATTAGACAGCTGTTCACACCTTCGCGTCCGTCTATTAAAATATCGATTTATCCGTACAGGGCAAAAACACAGGTCCTGACATGTCTGATCCAGACTTTTTATGTTTTATTGAGCCTAACAGGTTATTATATAAAGCTATATCCTCCTGTGTAGAGTTTATTCGCGATCAATAAATCGTTCCAGATAAACAAATGAAAAAAATAGGCTGAGCTCTTTATTAAGATAATCCTCGTATTCTCTTTTGAAGCTTTATTTACGGCAGTGGATATTTGCAAATGTGATAGGTGCTGTTTATTTTGCAAGTGATTAGTGTTTGCTTGTTATTTGTGCTTCTCTGAGGAGCTGCAGCGCTGAGCTCGGTTCCAGGGGCGGGGGCTCCCGCGCGGGGGGGCGTGGTCAGGGGTGAGGGGCGGGGAGTGCGAGATCCAGAGGGTTTAAAAGCCACAGCTCTTTCAGCTGAAGGCACATTCTGACCTGAACACATCACCAGCTGACAGAAATGGACAACATGACTGCTGACTACAGCCAAGACGACTATGATGAGACCCTAAACAACACCATGTGTGATTTCGACGAGTGGGAGCCGTCCTATTCGCTGATTCCCGTGCTTTACATGCTCATCTTCATCCTGGGCCTCACCGGGAACGGTGTGGTCATCTTCACTGTCTGGCGGGCCCAGTCCAAACGGAGAGCAGCAGATATCTACATTGGAAACCTGGCCCTCGCTGACCTGACCTTTGTGGTGACCTTGCCTTTGTGGGCCGTCTACACCGCCCTGGGCTACCACTGGCCCTTCGGCGTGGCCCTCTGCAAGATCAGCAGCTACGTGGTGCTGCTCAACATGTACGCCAGCGTCTTCTGCCTCACCTGCCTGAGCCTGGACCGCTACATGGCCATTGTCCACTCGCTGACCAGCACACAGCTGCGGACCCAAGGACACATGCGGGCCTCGCTGGCCACCATCTGGCTCCTCTCAGGCGTGCTGGCCGCCCCCACGCTGCTGTTCCGCACCACCGTGTACGACTCCGAGACCAACCGCACCTCCTGTGCCATGGACTTCAGCCTGGTGGTGAGCACACCGGGCCAGGAGACCTTCTGGATCGCCGGCCTCAGCATCTCCTCCACCGCTCTGGGCTTTCTAATCCCGCTCCTGGCCATGATGGTGTGCTACGGCTTCATCGGCTGCACCGTCACGCGCCACTTCAACAGCCTGCGCAAGGAGGACCAGCGCAAACGCCGCCTGCTCAAGATCATCACCACGCTGGTGGTGGTGTTCGCCGCCTGCTGGATGCCCTTCCACGTGGTGAAGACCATGGACGCTCTCTCATACCTGAACCTGGCTCCTGACTCCTGCACCTTCCTGAACCTGCTGCTTCTGGCTCATCCCTACGCCACCTGCCTGGCGTACGTCAACAGCTGCCTGAACCCGCTCCTCTACGCCTTCTTCGACCTGCGCTTCCGCTCGCAGTGCCTCTGCCTGCTCAACCTGAAGAAAGCCCTTCACGCCAGTCCGGCCTCATCCCTCTCCTCACAGAAGACCGAGGCCCAGTCGCTGGCTACTAAGGTGTGAGGAGGCGTTAGATCTTTCACAAGCAGACTCTACTTTTGTATCAGACTGTGGGAACGTGAGGAACCGGCTTCCTCTGTCTATACGTTGGTACTCTGCGAAAAATGCCTTCTGTTTCTGAGGAACAGATCGTGAGCAGACCGGAGCAGACCCGCTCCAGGGCAGAACGAGCCAGGGCTTTTCTGCTTTTCTCTTGGACTTGCACGGAGATGAAAAGAGCAATTTATGGACTTTTGAAACTGTGTTTTACAGCTCTTTGCCGTCTTGTTTTTCTCGGTTGCTTGTTTATATTTTGTCCTGTAAGCACTTGTTGGTAAGGGTCAGAGATAAGAACCCCAGTGGCCAGTCGGTCTTATCTAAACCGTCAAGATAGGGGAGGGAGGGATGGGTGCCTTACTCCAGGAGAAGTGTTGTGGCTTGATTAAAGACTTTCGGGGGGAGGTGGGTGAAAAAAAAACTTGAGGGGGGTGAGCTCAGACAGACAGATGGCTGTTGACAAATGTTGTCGGGGAAAAGGGACGTCCAATTACAAGGTGGCAGCTTCGACAGATGAGATACTGTGTGAGAGTGAGCTAATGAAATGTGTGCCAGTGAATTTTTATTTTTATGACGTAACCTTGTGGGAAAAAACTGAACCGAAAACTGCTGTATGATGATTTTATGCAGTACTCTATGAATAAAACCTGTATAATGAATTTCTGTTTGTGCTTCATCTGTTAAAACACGACTGGAATGTGTGTGGCATGTGTGTGTGTTTTCCTGTTAACGCTGGACCGAGGGGAGCTGCTTTGTCCCGTATTGTCTTCAGTCAGTTCAAAATCAAAGCAAGTGACTGATGGGAAATGCATGTTTAGAGCCGATTTCCTTGCGTTTCTTGTTTTCTGCTTTTTGGACGTCTGTGTTGCATACCCAGCCTCCACATTAGCAATTCATTGAGGGTGAAAAAAGTCCATGATCTAAAGTAATAACCCTTTAGTAATAAGCCCTAAATACATCAATACATATCTTCACATATTTGGTCATTTTACATGTGTTCTGTTTTGGTTGTATTCATTTAAATGCATGTAATTATTTGAACCTAAGAGTCATCTTTTTGGTATTTTGCCAAAAACTGTAGAAATGCCTGCTCTGCACATGGAGGGTCATCAGGCCCTAAACAGACCTCTAATGATTAAGCTCTCTAATAAGCTTTGGTCAGGACATAATCATTTTCGGAGAGACTGTGCTAATCTGAAGTAATTAGTGGAACTGATGTCTTCAGCATGGGTCCTCCATCATAAAGGGTGTAGTTATTATAAATGACATAAACAACAGAGATAACTCCAGGACGTGCGGCAAGATTCAAATTAAAACACAAAAGCGGAAAACAACAAGTTCAGAACTTTGTTTAGTACATGTATAATAGTTAGAAACACAAAAAAGACACACACACGCGTTTTCTAGGGTCTCTCTCTTCATAGGTGTAATGGTGTTTCTACTGTACAGACTGTATGTGGTATTGTCCTACACTGACCCTACA
>JAUCMT010000002.1:444853-461630 GCA_032357475.1 Enteromius thamalakanensis
AAATATGTATTACGTTGCTTCTAACTCTATTTTACATGCAAATATAGCCCAAATCACAGCATAGCCATTGTCTATATATCTTATGTGTATTTGATTTAATCAGACAACGGCTTGATTATAAATCAGGATATCAATCCAGATTAACATCTTGTGAAGTTAAGTCCTAATAATGGGGTGCATTTCAGTCACTATATCAAGTTTTTCTGACAACAGAAACCATTAAATATATCAATGAAAACAGATATATTGAGAATTTGGCTGCATTAAAATACATTATGTGGCTATGGAGAAGCAATATAATATGACGCACTGACGTAATTAATATGCAAATTGACGTAATCTAGCGACGTCTAGCGACTTTTCTAGCTGGATTTACCTACTTGTAAGTTGGCAACACTGCTCTGCATATTTTGTCTCTCTGTTAGCGCACCTGATTCTGATCATCAGCTCAGCAGAAAAAAAGCTTGACAGGCTTAGCAAAAGTAACGAAGGAGGGCGGGGCTTAGTGAAGGGTTAATTGGTGGCATTGCGCATGTATCGAGCTCGTCCCTAATTCATGATTGAGTATACTTTGCGACTGTGCACGAGACAGAAGTGACGTGTACCCGGCCCTAAATCGGCCTACACTGAATGCGATAAAGCCACCATTTAAAACAGCATTTAAAACCATTTGGAATTTGTGTCAGCACGTCATGAATCGTACGCAGCAGCAGTTTCCGGTTGGAGATTTGCTGTGCCGCATCACACCACTATCACCCTTATCTATCACCACTATTATTCTAATCACAAATAATACCATTCAGAGGCTTTGGATTAGGAATAGGTGTTTTTTGTAAAGAAATTAATACTTTTTTTCTTCAAGGACACATTTAAGTGTTCTGAAGTTACATTACATTTATTTATAATGTTATAAATACAACAAAGTTGATAATCTCTGGATTTTCCTGCCGGGATAGAGTTTGACAAAGTATTAGTGCTCTGCTATTAGATGTATTTTTTATCTGAAATGAATTGTTATTGTATTTTATGAACCTGTTTGCCTGATTTTTCACATTTGTTTAGTTGATCTGTGAATTGTGTAAGTTCATGTATTGTGTTGTATTATATATATAGTTTCATTGTTAAATTATTCTATTTATTTATTGAAATATGATGTCATCTTTGATGACATATTGTTCAGGTGCATTTATAATCTGATAAATACATTAAAAAATTTTCTCATTATTGTCAATAAAACAAAAATGACTGTTCAGTTTTCCTATTTCATGTGGAATTGGCTGGCATTATATTATTTGCAGATCTCTATGCCCTACAGATGTTTTGAGCTTCAGCAAGGAGGGAAGGAAAGGGAAGCAGATGTTTTGTTCTGTGTCGCTCTGTGAAGGACCTCTCTAATGCAGGACCTGTTTAGAACTGAATCATGCCTCGCATAATCAGAGCACTGCATCTACTATTTCCCCATTTCTCTGCTGTTGAGCACATGAGCGAACTGAAAAGATGGTGCTTTATAGCATTGGTCCAGGCTCTCAACCTTTTGTGCTCCAGATCAAATAATGAAAGAGCTCTGCACTTCAGCGGGCCAATTCATCCTCACAGAAAGAGATGAATTAATGGATCAAATCTCTGCTTTTTGCTCTCAGAGCTTTCATCTTTGCCCCTTACCTATTTATGTTCAAGTTACAAAACAGAGTGAGAAATATCAAGCCTCAACCGTAATTATCCACGTCTTTCAGAGGGTTTTATTAAAATGCTAATTTTGTGAATGTGTCGCTACAAGAAAAGTACGTCTAAGTGGATGCAGGAGACAGAAACAGTGATCAACCATTTTACTGCTTCTCTATTCTTTTATGGTTTTTAAAGCATTTTACGAAAGATTTTTTATTTTTTTTATTATTGTTTGATGGTGTTTTGTTGTCTTGTGTGGTTCTGTGTTTTCTTGGTGTTGTTATATTATTGCGATGTTTTGTCACGACTATATTTATGTTATGGGTCATTGTTGCCTAATCGTTTATATGTGTACATTTTATGGTGAATACTTTTTAAAGCTGCAGTTTGCAATGTTGTCCTAATACTTTATCATTTAATACAAAAATAGCTTTAAATAATCTTTAGGGGGTATTTTGACATGTTTTTTGTTAGGACTGGAATGTGTTGTCGTAGTTTATTAGGAATAAATCCAGATACGCTTCTTTTAAAAGTAAGTTTTTTAAAGGCACATTTGAGCAGTCATTCATTACTGTTAAAGCAGTGTGCGATGAATATTGAAAACATAAACCCATAATAACATCACACGTCAATAACAGATGCTGAAAATCATAAGGCAAATCATTATCAAAATGATTGCAAAATAATTTAATCAGAGATCAGACAAATGCATTTCTTTCTTTGACGCATTCTCTTTGATTTTCTTTCAAATTATTATTTCTTACTTTAGTGGTTTGCATGCACAGTTGCTGAGGAACAAATACAGTACGTTTTGTGTACTATCAGATGAGTGAATAGTGAATTCTCTCCTTTCCTCCATTTCTGGACTATTAGACTCAATGTTGTTGAATTGAAAAGATCTAGTGTGCTTTATACTGAGCTCTCAAGAACAGACACCTCTCTAGCTCTAGAGATCAAATAATGAAAGAGCTCTGCACTTCACCGGACCTCACAGAAAGAGATGAATTAATGGATCTAATCTGTTTCTGCTCTCAGAGCTTTCATCCTGATGTATTTCATCACATCCACAGAAAAGAGTGAGAACATAATTATCTCATTTTGACTGAAAGTGAGCTGTCATCATTAATGCACACTCATGGTGTTACTTTCTTCCGTGAATTATAAGCAAATATAAAGAGAAGATATTCTGAAGAATTCCCCATGCATTGTCATTGTGTCAGATTACAACTGCAGACCAAACTAATCGATTACTAATAATAATTTCCTTCCATTTTTGATGAATCTCTGATGTGATAGTAGCCTAAAACGATCTGAGACTCCGAGACAAAACAGCCTGAAACCAAATACAAGTACACTGTTAATATTAGTTTAAGCTGTTTGTCTTGTGGCATGAACAGTCTTCTGTGTAAAAACACCAGCGGCCACTAGATGGCAGACTAAACCAGCGGCTCTGGAACACTATATGTCATGTAACAGCTGGAACACATCACTTACAGCTATGCTGCTGATATCAAATCAAATAAAGCTTCTCAGTTTACATTTATATTTATATAAACAAATGAACATCAATTGACAAGCACGGCTGTTGCATCGTTGACACCTGAGCGGCTGAAAATAATCACATAAAATATGAAAGTACAGGGCAGGGCAGCTAAAATCCAGCGTTGTGTAGAAACCAGCTAAGAGCAGCAGAAGCAGACTGGTTTCAGGTTTGAAGAAGAAACAGCAGGAATGATCCCACAGAGGGCAGAAAGCTTGTGTCTGTCAGTGTAACTGAGCTCTGCAGCGCTTCATGAGAACTACACTATTCACTTCCAGCTGATGATTCCTGACTGATCAGAGGAAGCACAGGTCTTCTGAAGCGTTAGGTTTAGCTGGCTCTGTAGTCAGGGGACAGCAGGATTCTGTCCTGATGAGGGCTCGTACAGTCTAATCTGATCTGTGTGCAACTGAGAGGAGAGGATGATCTCCACATCCTCATGAGGAACTATCCCCAAAAGGTATTGAAATATGTCCTGTGTAAACACTGTCTTGAATAAACAGTCGCTTCCAAATGCCTTGCCTCCCTGACCATTTTGGTAACATATCTGTGTGTTATCCAAGAGGATGAGGTATCTGATTTAGTTCTGTGAAGATGACAGTGCTCTCCTACACTAACATGTTTACTCAAAGCTGAATCAGTCACATTAAAACTTTCTTGGATGTGTTTTTAATATGTCTTCATTTGATTTAATTTTCATATGCTTTTATTCCTCATTTGATCATTTATTGTATTTATGACTCATGCATGTATAAAATGTAAAAACAAATGTATAAAATTGTTTGTTTAAATGTGAAATAAATTTCACATATAAATATTTGAATATCTATAGAACGTTTTTTAATTGTTAGCTAAAACAAAATCATTTTTGTTAATTGAAATAAAGATGAAATATAATAAAGAAATGTTGTCTGACAAAAAAAAAAATATATATATATATATATATAATAACAAAAATAAATAAAAGTTAGAAAAAAAATGTAATTGAAAACCTTTTCTTTTTTAAATTCGAATTCAAAATATTTTAAAATTCTACAATATTACTAAAATCACACTGCCTTGAGTTTTGCTATCATTTTCTCTGCACTGAGAAATTATGGCCTGCTTCACTGGATACAGTTATATACAAAAATAAAAATAAAATAAAATAAAAGTGTCATCTTAAGGTAGAGGGTCACCAGCTTAACAGCTTATTTAACTTATTTATTTTATTTATTCAATTGAATTTAGTTTTTCACTGAGAATAGTTGTTTACTAGAACATAATCGGCTCAGCTGTGCTCATTTACACAGTAATGAGTCTATCATAACTGATAATGAGCCTGTGGAAAAATGTGAAACGCAAGCCGCTCGCGTAAACCGATGATAATTACTGTAATAACTCTCACTGAAACCTTTACGGTGTTCTTTGCTCAGTTTCTAGCCCCTGCTGCTCCCATCAAAGAAAACACGGAACGTTTCAATAACGGAAGTTAGAAAAAGCAATTAACGGGTCTTCAAAAGAGAAATAAACATTCGCTTTCTCCGTATTTCCTCACAGTCGACCCATGATCCGGCGAGAGCTGCTCTGACAGAAGCGTTACCTCACTCCAGAGATACTCTTACACTAGAGCGTACTCTAACCAAGTACTAATACTTTATTACAGTGCTCAAGTATTTTCGGCTGTATCTATTCTTTACTTGAATTTTTATATTTCAGACAACTTTAACTATCTCAGGTTTGACAAATCAGTGTCTGGGGTTTAAAGAAAAGACTTTCTTTGCACCTTTGCTCGTGCACGGAAATGTGCAGCGCGCTCATTTATCATATCCTCGTCCTGTACTCAGCTGGGGCAGATTCTGGGTCCTAGCACTTAAATTTAAAATAACTTTTTGTAGGCTTTATTCTAATGTTGATTTAGAATATTATAAAAAATAGTTGATAAATAAATACCCTACATAAATAAATAAATGGCTATTCTCAGAACAAACATAAAACAAACACAACAGAACCATAAAAAGGCTTTAGGGCATGTTTAAACTAAAAGATTGATACTTTATTAATTTGATACACTCTACATAGAAAAAAACAGACGTCTGCTCGTTCCTGACCTGATGCAGACACATATATGAAGCTGACTGATATCTTGGTCTGGAGAGAGATAAAGGAACGTGAAACTAAGCGGGGCAGTCTGAAATCAGTTCCACTTGTCACCACAGGTTTACAGTGTCGAATATAGGGGGGCGCTGTTGAGCTCAGGACTGTCTGCCCCCTCACTAGCATTTCACGCGCGAGCCAAGGCATGCGGAGGATGTATCCTGCTTACTTTACCACTTAAAATAGTCTAGAAAACTCGAACAAACATTTGTTGCAGAATGCTGAACCCATTTACAATTTATTATTGATTCAGTTTATATACAGGCCTTGTTTTGGATAAATATTTTGGTGCCCTTCCTGGTCTCGTCACATTTATCCATAATGGCGCGAGGAAGGTTTGATGCTGAACATGCACACGCTTTAAAAAAAAACTTTTAAAAAAGTACTTAAATTCTGGACCTTTAGCCCCCCTGGCTTTAGGTCTAAAAACTGTGTAAATAGATGCTTTTTCAAGGACAGATTCCTTGGAAGTGCTTTTTATTCTTACCCAAAAATACAACATCGAAGAAAGCGCTTAACCTGAACACAGTCTTGCTATTCGCTTCTTCTCCATTCTGCATTTAATTGTATTTTTACTATTAACTGGCCTTATAGCCTATGTTAAAGTTTTTAAAAATACTTTTATACTTGAGTACAAAAAAATAAACCCATACTTTAAGACTTTTACTAAAATAATATTTTAAATATTGACATCAGCTTCTACCAAAGTCATTTTTTGGTAAGATATCTGTACTTTTACTTGAGTGTGGCTGTATACACCCCTGCTCTTCCCCCAAACACGCCTCCAGAGCTTATAACACACAGAGACCTCTAATGGCACATGTTACATCACTCCATGAAGCAGAAACTGCTTTTTATTAATTTATGAGCAGAGGGAACAGCAAATGCAGATGATGGACAGCTCTTTAAAAAGCTTTTTCCCTGTGCTAGTGCATCACGTGAGCTCCATGTAATCTCATTTGAAGATGTAGGCTATGAAGACGCTGAAAGACAAAACCTTCAGTGCAAAGACCCTATAACATGTTTAGTAATGGACCATAATATGATCCGAACATATTCATTTATTCAAAAATAACCTGCATTAAGAATGCAAGACATCTTCCCCAGCTAATACGGTTTCAGAGTAACGTGAGTTACTTAATCAGATTATTTTTTTCAAGTAACTAATAAAGTAAGGCATCACTATTTAATTAAAAGGAAAATATCTGAGTTTCAAGTAGGCTCACTTTCTTTTCCTATTTACTGACCGACAGCTCTCCAGTGCAGAGAAACAGTCCGTATTCCTCAAAAATAATAAAAGTAGGTAAATCGGCAATAATGAAATGTAAAGTAACACAAATATCCTTTATGTATTTAATCCCATTTTATTAACCAACATCTCTGCTGATGACCTTTACAGTTTAACCGTAATAAGCATTTTATTTGTTGTTTTTCTGAAAGGGTGTATCATCATCATAACATTTCCCAAATATATTACTTACTAAAAAAAAAAGAATTAAAACCAAGCATGCAAGCCCAGTCCAGATGAGATAAAGTAATGCATAACAAATTAATTCTCATTAAAAGTATCTAATGAAATTAGTTACTTTTTCAGGGAGTAACACAACATTGTAATGCATTACTTTTCAAAGTAACTTTCTGCAGCATTGTTAACATAAATACAGCGCTAGCCAAAATTATTGCAACAGTAGTAAACATTTCTGTTCTAGAATATATAGACATATCAAACAATTAATTAGCTGTAAAGCTACTTTGCAATAATTTGTATCGTAACAAGCGCTATATAAATACACTTGAGTTGAACTTGAATTCAGTAGTATTTTCTGCAGCTAAAAATGGTCTGTTGTTTCATTTGTTGAAGTGTATCAGTAGAAAATATCAGTTTACATTTCCAAACATTCATTTTGCCATTACTTATACGACTTCAAGAAATCTGCTTTAAACGCAAAGGTTTTCAAATGATATTTCATTTAGTTAGGCTAATAGAAGTTAAATGATAAGCATTTTTACACAAGGTAACTTAAATTAAAAAACAAGAAAAACTAAAAACTAAAACTAAGTAAAACTGTAAATGAACAGCATTAACTATCACTTTATTATAGAATGCCAAGGACACATTCCTCATCGTTCATAAACAAAACCAAGGCTAAGCAGCCAATGCCATGTGCTCCCAGAAGCTCATTCTGTGTGTAAAATGAGACCAAGTGACACAGGCGTGCTGTTTTTGCCAAAAGCATTGCAGATGTCATCAGTTCAAGACGGGACAATTAGAGGAAGCTCTGTCCTGTTGCTTTGCCTTTAGAAAACATGCGAGAACAATCATCAAGGCTGGATAGAACAACCATAACACAGACGCAATGTGAAGAGCTTGAGTCAGTGGTCATTGTCTGTGATGAAAGACAATCAGGAAGTGAGTAATAGTGTGAGCAATTACAACGCAGTCAGTGTCATAATAACACAAAGTAGTCATCATACAAGCTAAGTGAACATTTAACACCCGCTTGTGGTTTTTAGCTTTTACTTGCTAGCAAGTGGTTAAACGGGAGTTTAGTAGCTGTAGGATTCATTACACGTCATAAAATCTAGTGGCTTTCACAGTCAAGGAGTAGATTTTGAGTAGACTCTTCAAGGAGCACAGCTGGAGAATTGAAGAAAATAGTTGAGTCTCAGGGTCAGAAAACCTTCATCAGCACAATTCTCCTCGCTCATCCAAAAACATCTCCAAACTATCTCCAGCATGTTCAGAGACAGGACTGGAACTACAAACTGGACTGGCTTCTATGATCAGATGAAACTAAAAAAATCACTCAAGATGGGTCAATGAAGTATCCTGCTGTGTTTTTGATGCTGTGGGTCTATATTTCTGCTGGAGGTCCTGGACATCATGTTTAGACACATAGCATCATGGATTCTATCAAATACCAAGAGATATCAAAAACTGACTGACTCTGTTAGAAATCGAGCCATGGTTGGGTCTTCCATCGGGACAATAATACAAACACAAACATCTAAATAAACACAAGAATTAGTCACTGAGCAGAAAATGAAGCTTTTGCCAGAGCTGTCCCAGTCCTCTGAGCTGAACCCTGAGTGAGGAGAACTAAACAGGAGAACCAACATGGAGCTGGTAATCTGAAGGGTCTGGAGTGATTCTGGAGGAAGGAATGCTCTCTCTTCTCTTATCAGGTGTTCTCCAAACTCTTCAGGCACTACAGGAGAAAACTCAGAGCTGTTATCTTGAGAAAAGGACGTAGCAATAGTTGTGGCCAACATGTATTGGAGAAAAACATTTACTTTATCATGAGTTGTTCTCCCCATTTTCAATTGTTTTTCTTCAAAGATCAAAAGGATAAACAGTTTATTTATTTATTTTCATAGCCACCTTTGCTCAGATTTATCAAGGGTGCCAATATTAATGGAGGGTACTCTAGTTAGTTTTTCACTTGTGGTGATTGTATTAAAGATTCAGCCTTCATAATAAACAGTTGAAGAGTTATCATAATGAATAAAACACCTAAGAGTCATAAGCTTTAATTGTCACAGAGCTTGTTTTCTAAGTGTGTGGGAGTTACTGGATGCAATCGTCAAGAGATGGTATTCATCAGTGGTCTGTGGTTTTATTGTGGAATTGGACTCATGTTTTACTGCTGCCGCAGGTTGTTTTTTCAGTGGGTTAAAGAGAAACCCCTCTCCCCCGGGATTTGATTTTGAACAAGGTGGAACTCCCTGGAAGAAGGTTTTGACCTCCGTGAACATGAATTTGGAGTGAATTTCAACGCAATTTTGAGAGCATGGATACCATTGGGCTAGTTTTGGCCATGTTTTTGCTGTGGTCAAGCTAGTTTTGACTACCAGTTGGGCTGGTTTTGTAACACAGACCTGGCAACTCTGGAACTGATTTTCCACAACTGTCCCAGGGCATTATTATTCTCTAGCAGCCAGCTGTTGTTGCATTGTGGGCTTGAATAAGTAAAGTCCATTATGGTTTGAACACTATGGCTGTTGCACTAGTTTGTAGGGGGAGACTGCAGACATAGCCCGATTTTAAGTTACTTGCTAATCAAGATTATTTTCTACATGTTGCTCAGAGAACACAGATTGTACTCGTTATGGCAGCACTGACCATGCATACTTGCAGTTAAGGTTTGTTCATGTCAAAATTAATATTCAATCCAAAAATTCAGTGCAGTAAATGATTCAATGGCTGTTAATGTGTCTGTTCAGACCAACATTCACACATGAACAGGTGATCTTATGCCTTTTGCATTAACGATTAATCTATTGACTTTATACAGTGAAAACTATTTGTCACGGTTCATGGGTTCACAATCTCATTCTTACCTGTTTTGTGTGTGACTGATTAGTGTGTGTGTGTCTGTGTGTGTGTGTGTGTATGGGTAGATTGGTTACAGCTGCGGCTCGTTACCTAACACTATTTATGTCCCGCTAACCTGTCTTGTCTTCGTCGGTTCCTCTGCTTGCGGTCCGATTGCTTGGAGTTCTACTCTTTGAGTCTCGGTTCCCTGGGTTTCCAGTTCCTCCAGCCGTTCTCTCACTGCAGTCCCTGTGTTACTGCTCGCTGTCTCCAACCAACTTCACGCTGGGCTCCAAGGGATTGTTTACTGAGCTTATGCTGACCATCTAAAAACTCTTACTGAATTGACTCTGTCAATAAACTTTTAACTGCATCTGCAAAACGGTCAAATGATTTATGGTGATTAATCACATCCAAAATAAAAGTTTTTGTTTACATAATTTAATATATGTGTGTACTGTGTATATTTATTATGTACACTGAACAAAATTAACACAGCACTTTCTTTTCCAATCCACCTCACAGGTTTGGCATATCCGGATGCTGACTGGACAGCATGATTATTGCACACGTGTGCCTTAGGCTGGCCACAATAAAAGGCCACTCTAAAATGTGCAGTTATATCACACAGCCTCACAACCACAGATCACGTGTAACCACAGCAGCCCAGGACCTCCACATCCAGCATCTTCACCTCCAAGATCTTCTGAGACCAGCCGCCTGGACAGCTGCTACAACAAGCATAACCAAAGAATTTCTGCACACACTGTCATAAAGTGTCTCATCTTCATGTCTGTCATCCTCATCGGGGTATCGTCCTGACTGCAGTTTGTCGTTGTAACCAACTTGAGTGGCCAAATGCGTGAATGGCATCTGGCACTTTGGAGAGGTGTTCTCTTCAAGGATCCCAGGTTTTCACTGTACAGGGCAGACGGTAGACATAGTCTATTGATGTCAGTGTTGTGGATCGTGTGGCCCATGGTGGCGGTGGGGGTTATGGTATGGGTATGGTATGTTAAAGACAACGAGCTCAGGTGAATGCACAGAGATGAGATCCTGAGGCCATTGTTGTGGCATTCACCCACGACCATCACCTCATGTTCAGCATGATAACAGACATCCTCATGTTGCAAGGATCTGTACACAATTCCTGGAAGCTGAAAACATCCCAGTTTTGGGAAGTTTTGGATCGGCGTATACGGCAACGTGTTCCAGTTTCTGCCAATATCCAGCAAATTTGCACCACCATTAAAGAGAAGTGGACCAACTCTGATGCAAAGAAGATGTGTTGCACTACGTGAGGCAAATGGTGGTCACACCAGAATTACATTTGTAATTGCATTTTGAATGAAGTATCAGAAAAGAAAGCAAGTGTCATGTCACCAACCCTAATGCAGTGCATGTACTGTAGCAGGTAAATGACACGTAATAGCTTTTTGGCCGAAATTTCAGTGTGCTGATGTAACACACCCAGATTTAATTCAATGATATATGTTCTTTGAGCCTGCAAGTGGCTGCCAAACATGCAGAAACCTCCCTTTCCTCTTCCCTCCACAGAAGACGTGCAGGAAGCATGCAACAATAGGACCCCCTCTGCTCAAGACTTGCTTTGAGAAACGATCCGCAGCGGGGAGACCAGCTCATACAGGCCTGTTCAGCAATAATTTGGACCAGGTGATGTGCAGCAGGGTCACAAGAGAGAGCAGAAGTCATTGCCTGGTGGTCTGCCTCTAACCCCAGTCAGTGATAGGTCCTGTCAAGTGAGTAAGTGAGGCCACATGGTCTCCCAGATGTGATGTAACAACATGCTGAATGCTTGTCAAAAAGAACACAAGACGTCCTGCTGTGACGAATTTTTATTGCATGATCAGACGCAGTGGGTTCACGCATCATAGCCCCTCCACGAAGACACTGCAGTCGTGGATGGAGACCGAAGTGGGCATTAGATTACAGCAAAGAGGGCAAATCTCAACGAGAATATCACCATAACAGTCTCGTCTTCTTTAATAGCTAGACGTTTAACATTTGACCTCAAGCGTCCTGGTGGAGTAGGTAGCTGGTTTCTCTTCAGCTCTTTTTACATTATCACAGTCCTCTTTTCTAAATCGTACCAGACATGCAGACCCTCACACTCCTAAACATGATCACCGCGGGGCTCTCGGTGAACTCTGAACTCCTTCAATCGGTGTTGATTTCTCGGGCACCTGCTGAGGGCTGTCAAACAAGCAGATCAGAGAAGAGCTATCCTGTGTCTGCCAATCAGTGAACGTGAGCACGAGAGCAGAATCAAGCTGTCATTTGTAGTGGCTCGACTCAAACTAACATTTCCAGATGACAAATAATCAATAAACAGCTCAATAACATTAAAGTAAATATTAAATCATAATTCATCACTTCAGTACAATACTTAAAATTTTTCCACTTAATTAATTTTTTTATTTAATTTCAGCCTTAGAATATGATAGAGCATGTAAAAAATAATATTAATAATTTTATAATATTAATTATAATCACTGCTGTCAAACTATTAATCATGATTTATTGTGTGCAAAAGAAAAGTTTTGGTTTGCATAACGTGTGTGCTCTATTTAATTTAATAATTATGAACTAATAATAATTTTACAATTATATTTACTGTTTTTATTGTTAATAATTAATAATAAATGAATATTAAACTTTTATTTATTTGTTTGTTGTGTTTTACATGGTAAGACGTTTTTTTCCTCATTAGATTTTCTTAACAATAAATTCATAATAATTTGTAAGGGGTGGGTGGGGGGGGGTCAAATGTATTATTATTATTATAAAAACTGTGAAGGGGCACTAAATGATCTGGATCTGGTTAAAGTGGTCATGTGGTCAGCTATGGATATGAACATGTATTTGTACAACTGCACATTAACAACCGGTCAGTTTATTGTTAAAGTTTAGTCACTTCATAATGAACCTGCAACGTTCCAATAAATCCAAATGCTGGAGTCTGCTGGATATGTGGTCACAAGTTGCAAACAACTGTGTTACGGGGGAGGAAGGAGAAAAAAACCATTGGCGTATGCAGAATTCCACTGAGAAAGTTCACACAGATCCATGCCAAGCCAACACAGTTGCACAAAAACAAAGAGGCGTGAAACTGGAGTGAAGGGTGCTTCGAATCCCCATTAATGACCAGTAGCACTGTGTCCAGCAAATTTCCTCTTTCATTTATTTAGGATTATTCCAAGATCATTCCTACGTCAAACAACGAGAGCTTGATAATTTAGTGCTATGGAGCCGATCAGTGATTTCCTAATTAACTGTCAAAAAGCCACCACTTACTTCTGACGGCACATCTGACTGTGTTTAAATGTTCATTATACTGTTTACCAAAATGAGTTATGTGGGAGTGAGAATGCAATATTTCTACATCCTTGCTGATGTTGCCTAATAAGTGAGTGGGTGTGGATGGGGTTAACCACCAAGGCACTAAGTTCTAATTCACACACTATCATACTGATCCAAATGGGCAGGAGGGCAAACACATTCACTAAACCCTGAGTGCTGGGAGACCACAAATCAGGAGAAAAGGTGCCATCAGGTTTATTTGTTTCCCAGCATTTCTCATGTTTTTCTTTTCCTGGTAATATAATCATCCAAGATGTTTGTGTCTTTCTATCTTTAGCTGATTTTTTATTACTATTACTATTACTATTATTATTATTATTGATTATTTCACTAGATAAGACCTGTATTACTCGGCTGGGATCATGTAGATTCAAACGATTAAATAGAATTGACACCTTATGCGACAAAAAAGCCCTCCCTACACCTACCCCACTTTATTTTTTAAACTTTTTGATTATTTCCTTAATTTTTATTGGAAAAAAAATCTTTTCTGATGTGATTTGAAACGTAAAATAGGAGAAAGAGTTTATGTTGATCACGTCAAAATGAGTACAACACATTTTACCATCTGTGCCACTGGAGCTGATGGCAGGAGGCAGTCTTTTATAATAATGAGTAGTCCAGTCACGCGTCGGTGGGCGGAGCTAGTGTAAATATCCACTGCCAATGACCAGTGATGGACATTACTTTAAAAAAGTAATTAGTTATATTTACTAGTTTCTTCTCACAAATAGTAACTTAGGTACAACATTATAATAGTAACTAACTACCAGGGAAAGTAACTACTGCGTTCTTTAAAAATTAAATAAATAATCAAATGGCAAACTTGGAAGCCGCCAATATTAAATGTTAAATTAATGAAACAAACTGGTTGTGGTGCTTATTTATCATTTAATGTTTCTATTAAAAAATGGGTCAAATAATTACAGGATAGCAAAACTATTAATAAGATGTAGGGTTTATGAATATTTATCACGCAGTATGCGTTCGCTCGAATTGTAAAAAGTACACCAAAATTACACCAGTCTCTTACTGCCTCTGAGTCTCAGTCACCACATATACAAACTGTTTTAACAACATATTTCCACATTTGAAACTTTAATTGAGCAATTACTTTATATGAGGGGTGAGATTCATTCTCATTCATGTTTATTTCATGTTAACACTAGTAATAAAGAGGAGCTGAATTTCCTGAAAAACTGAAACGATTTATTCGGTATGGGTATACACATGCTTACCGAACCCAACCGAAAGGCCCGCACTGAAATTCTAACATTTTTACTGTTTATCCAGAAAATAATCTAGAAAATAGTGAAGAACAGAAGAACAGACATCTGACTGTCCTGGACAGGAGAAATCAGATTAGGTTGTTGTATAAGAGGACTCCTTGTGCTCCATCAAACATCTTTTCCTCCACATTAAGATGACTTTATCGTTTTAAAACCAATCTGACAGGCATCTTCTGAAACAATGGCTAATGTACGGCTGTCTGCTGAAAAGCAAATGACATCTTAAAAGCTTTCCTTTGGTAACAGGGTAACTAATCAAGATCATGCTGTGTCTAAAATAAACAGACCAGCCACAAAAAAAATTCTGAAAATGAGTTTTTGAGTGTGTGTGAGAAAGGAAGGAAATCAATTCCAGCATGTCGTTGCAAAGAACAGCTTTGTCAATAATGCATCCAAAAATATGCTGTTGTTATATTATTATTTCATTCAGTGACACAGTGATGTGCAAGATGGTGAATAGAAAGATCACGAAAAAGTATATAGTTTATGTTCAACCATATGTTTGTTTGTTTGTATTTCTTGTAATTTGTAAATCATTATTAATATGTAGTATTACATCTTGGGGGATTGGACCATTCGATGATTCAACAACCTAACCTTGCTATTTCATAATATTAAAAGACTTTTGTCAAGAATTTTAATAATGCTTTTTATTATTTCTGTATATAAAATTGTGCATATTAACAAAAGATACAGGGATTAATTTAGTAATTTATTTTGTTTACACATCACTATGTTGTGACAAAATGCCCCAATAAAGCAAAAACATTGTTTGGTTATAATCTGACCTATTGGTTAAGGATTAGTCTGGTGTCCTTCAGTCGGGGGATTTGTTCGGGATGTGTAATATACTGTAAGTATACCCGCTGGGGGGTGTGTAGGATGTGTAAGGTCTCTTCAGTAACAGGCTGAGTCTCTCGTTCAAAGGCAGACGGGTGTGGTGGAGGAAATTGATTAAAGAAAGACAGACGAAAAACACTAATCAGGGTTTTCCTGAAACGTGATTCTGGGAGGACCTAGAAAACAGAGGAAGCTGGAAGAATGTAAACTGTCTGTTTCTCTAGAGATTCTTGATTACATTTTTGATTGTGTTTTGTTTTTTTCTGTAAGACATACACAGGACTCCAGGGAACTCTATACCCTCAATGGCCTGTCGCTCACTGACACCTTAGATTTTTCTTTTTATATGACTGCTAGCCATCAAATACCATTAAGCCCCTCAGTGCTGCTTTATTCTTTGATGAAGAAGTAGTGTATATGACCACCCTACTGTCAGAATAACAGACTGAGATTTCAGATTGACTTTGATGGTTTGTTGTGTATCTGTAGCACTGTTGACACTGGCGACATAAAAACAGCATTCAAGACAAGAGAAGTGACTAAGAATTAGTCTCGGAAAAAGGAAGTTAAGTTAAATAGACACAACACCAGCAGAACTAATGACCACCTTAGACCAGTGATAACTAGGCTGGATAAACCCAGCTGACCAGATAATACGTTTAGACTGGCTAAATACCAACTTAGACCAAGTCGAACCTCCTTAGATCAGCCTAAACCAGCTAATGACCAGTTCTTGGACCAGATCATTACCAGACTGGATCAACTTATACCACGCTGAACAGCTTAGACCAGCCTCAGTTAATGACTAGCTTAGACAGCTGAAGACCAGGCAAGCAGTTGATAATTATTTAAGACTTACACCAGCTAATTACCATCTGAAACCAAGTAATGATTAAATCAATCAGCAAATTACCATCTGAGACAGCCAATAGCTAATTTAGACTGGTTAGTGACTTGTTTAGACCTATGTAGGATAAACCAGTTAGTGAGCAGTTTAGGCCAGAAAACAGTCAGTTTAGACCAACTAATTACTAATTTAGACCAATTAATGACCAGCTTAGATGAGCTAAAGATCACCTTAGACCAGCTAATGACCAGATTAGGTTAGACCAGTTAGTGGCCACCTTGGACCATCTTATTACCAGGCTGGACCAGCAAATGACCATCTGAGATAGCTAATGGTTAATTTAGACTGGGTGGAGACTTGTTTAGACCTATCAATGTTAAACCAATTACTAAGCAGTGTAGACCAACTAATTATTAATTTAGACCAGTTAATGAACAGTTTAGATGAGCGAAGACCTGCTAACAACCATCTGAAAAAAGGTAATGATCAAAATAGACCAGCAAATTACCATCTAAGACAACTAATGACTAATTTAGACTGCCTCGAGGCAAGTTTAGACTGTAGTGAGCAGTTTAGACCAGCTTAGACCAATTAGTCATTAGTTTATACTAGTTAATGACTAGTTAAAACCAGCTTATTACCAGGTTAGGTTAGTTTAGACTAGCTAGTGACCACCTTCGACCTGCTTATTACCAGGCTGGACAGGCTAATTATTAGACTGGTCCAGCAAATGACGTCTGAGATAGTAAAATGGATATTTTAGA
>JAUCMT010000002.1:464808-477786 GCA_032357475.1 Enteromius thamalakanensis
AGACACCGCTCAGCAGTATTTTGAAAGTGATTGCAGTACCAGTTTTGGCCATTTCTTACCTAATGCTCCTTTAAATATCTATGTGTTTTTTGTACATATCATGGAAGTCAGTTATATTTTGTGCCCTATTTGCTTTCGTTGTATAGGCAAAACATTCCTTAAAATATCTCCCAATGCACTCCACACTTAAACAACACGAAGATGAGTAAATCACAACGCAATTTTCATTAAGGCATCTTCAGCGCAGACTCATTAAACATGTTTCTCTTCATCAAGCGATTGGTTTTTTATCCTGGGCATCTGATATGGCTGACTGCAGTTTCATTTCGTCTAATTTAATAAAGCAGACCAAAAATAGGGTCATTAGGAGATGAATGGTAAAGCGTAGAGCGAGACGGGCTGCCATTCCCCTCTCGCTGGCATGAAGAAGATCTCCACAGTTATAAATCCAGAGCACTTACTGGCAAGGGTTTCAAATCTCCCAGAAGACCTTGCTTTGAACTGACTTCTTCCATACTTGGAGACTTCAGATTGCGGAATGCATTCCATTACATGCAGACGAGCCCCAGTCCTTTCAAAGGAAATGCTCTGACTCGTAATTAGAGTAGAAGACATCGTTCTTCGTATGCTTTGTTGGTGCTATGACAGTATGTTTCCTTAGAGAACTAAGTTCCAGAGCCGGCAAATTTGGAGTCGATGGTAGTCAGTGAGGAGTTCAAGAGCAGGCTGGTCCTGGAAAATGTCATAGTGGCATCAGTTTAGTTCTTCTGAGAACTGGCAGAGAATGGGCAGTTTGGTTTAAATGATCATAATAGATATAATTAGCGCTTTGGTCAGCCTCCAATTTAAACAGCTACTCGATGAGCTACTGTGAAAGCATCCAGATTGAATATGATACATGACTACAATCTGGAAGCTTTCTCATGAACTGTTGTGATAAGACTGTTTTTATGCTATTATGACACGATTACAGGAAGTATAGTGAGTTTCAGGGTATTTTAGACCTGGGAAAAACATCTCCCATCATCTGCTGTGTGCCAGCGGCTGTCAGATTCTGGAAAAGTACTGTGGGTTGTTTGGGCGAGTGAACCGGAGGCTGGCACATCACTGACGGGCACGCCGTTCCTCCATCAGATACGCCAGAGACTGAAGTTTCCATCCCATCTGTGCATACTTAGCTTCTGTAGCTTCAAAAACATCTCCAACTTTGATCTACAATTGAATACTTGTCTTGTGTTTCCAGTCACTTGAAAAAAGTATGCACTCGTACAGTAGAAAGATTAGTTATCCAGTTTAGTTAAAGATGGCCTATCATGAAAGTCTACATTTTCCAGTTTTAAGTGCTAAAACTAGGTCCCTATTGCAGCAACCAATGCTTGATGCGTTTAACTTTGTTTTAGTAAGCCTTTTTCTGCAAGCCTCTGAAAAAACGAGTGCGTTGATTTCACAAGAACAGCGGTACCAGTTCAAAATGCCATGCTGCCAGAGCCCCAGAGGAGACAAGAGAGCAGTGCATTTATTGATTTATTTACTGTAGCTTGTATTGCTTCTGCTGCTGCCTCACAGATCTGATATAAACCTCAGATTTATTTCCCAGCTGTTAACTTTCACAAACATAACTGTTTTTGTAACTCGTGCATTTTTAATCTAAACTTATGTGTGAATGAGAACTGAGTTTGGTACTCACGTGCTTTCATAGTCACTTCAATTTAGCTAATATGATTTATATGCATGATGTCAGCACGATAAACATGAGAATCACTCATTATCTTTAGCAGGTACTAGCTGTAACGGCACAGATTCATTTGCATTTTTAAAGACAGCCTGTTTGTGCTTCTAGTGATCTCGGAGGCATTGTGAGCTGAGTCTTCACACACATTCTGGAGACGCCAGAGACTTGTATTATACATGACATGTGCGAATTGGTATTAAGATAGCTCTGGACGAAGAGTTTTGATCTACAATCATAAGAATAATTTTGAAAGACATCACACTCTCAGTAAATGATGGGAGTGATGTGCAAGACCTGCGCTTGTAGTGTGAAAGTGCATCTGACTTATTGTCTTTGAAGTGCTTCTGTTGCCTATGGAGCCGTTTCTTGTACTTTTGAAACAAACACTTGTGACCCTGTACACTTACTCACTTTGTAAGATGCACAGGAAGGAAGTAACACTTCTGAGATAATTGTTTGCTTTCATTCGCAGATCTGCTTATTCTTTTGCATATTTTTCTGACAACTATAAAGGCAAACAACAGTAGAGACTTCTCTTCTGCTTTCTGCTCGAGCAACATTCACTGATTAGACTCATGACATTTCAGTAACACGTTATAATAACTACACACTATGAATCATTAGTTAAGCATTAGTTAATACTCAATTCATCCTTTATAAACCATTATTCCAACATTAACAAGCATTAGTAAACAGTTTGCATTTATAACTACACTACACTGAGGGAAACAGAACACAGATATTTTGTTTTCAAGATGCAAACGATGAAGCCGTACATCTGCACACTTGATACATGAAAAACAAACCTCTGCAATTTCATAGAAAATAACTCAAGTGTACAGTTGTAGACTTTTTTGCATCTTGATATGAATAGCTCTGCATCACTCAGTGTTTGTTTATTAACTTGTTCTGTTAAGAAGATAACAGAGTCTTTAAATCTCCTTTGTATATTTTATACATCAAGAACAAGGCATTTATAAACTGCTTGCTAACGCTTGTTAATGTTAGAACAATGCTTTATAAAGACTAATGCTTACCTAATGATTCATAGTGTGCCGTTATTATTAAAACTATGAACATAAAATCAGAAATGTCAAGTGCAAATGTTTAGTGCAAAAGTCAGTTCAAAAGACGTCATACAGTATCCCAGATGCACTGAAGACTCATTACACACTGTCAGATTTAATACAAACAACATGACTATGGCCTCTTACAGTGAATGAGATTTCACAAGAACAGCCTCTAAACATTGTAAGCCTTGCAACATAATACTACGGTAATCTACATAAATTATAGTGATTATCCTGGTAAATACAACTATTTCAACTTGATTTTGTGCTTACAGTACTGAGTTAATTAAGCCTCATTCCAGAAGAGGAGCTTTGGAACTGTACGCATTATCGTTGCACACCTTTATGTATTTAGATAAATCGCACTTAATCTGAATCAGCATCTTATCTCCTGTCTGGATCAGGAAGAAAGAAGTTACTGTGCTGCATCGATCTGCGTTCTGTCATGCATCTTCCAGTTAACCACAGAACAGGTCAAATGCAGTAGCACTGATCACATCTGACACAAATGTTTGGGTGTTACATACCAGGAAGGAGCCAGGCCGTTAGAGGCCGGGAGGTGAAAAGTAGAAGGTTTGTGATGTCCGCTGATGTTCTTGGTGAAGCAGCACTCCTCAAACTAAGGACCGTTGTAATGAAACATTAAAGGGGAAGTCCCTGATCTCCCATAAAATGTTCAACATAACGAGCCAGACATTTAGAAGCAGCTAAAGAACACGACCCCAGGCCCATGACCCGCTGACCTCTCCCTCACAGCACAGAAATAATGAGAACAGATTCTTTACAGGTGTGTGTGTGTTTATGAGCCGCCTGCCAATGCTGTTTAGCATGCTTTGTTGTCACTAGGCCTTGTTTTATGCAAATCTAAACATTTGATTTACTCTGATGGTTTGAACATTTGCTGTCTCCGACGTAAAGGTCCCTAGGGTAACATTACCTCGCTGGCTGACATAGTGAGGGGAATTTTAGGGTGTCTTTCTACAGTTACATCGTTAGTAAGTCATTTAATTATTTATTTAACCAGTTTGTTCCAACAGGTGTGTTTATGAAATAAACATTGTGCTTGCTGCACCAATTCTGCATACTATACGTCTCCTCCTTATAATAGGTGAAAACAGTATGTTAAAGAATAGCGCTGTATGTTAGATTTCACAGTATTCTTAAAACAGTATGTGGACACTTCACTATCCCATGAGGCTGTGAGGGAGGATTTGTGAGGCACACATATTTATACTATATAAAGTATACCATAAATAGTTGTGAAGTCATTACAAAATTAAGTACCTATACTTTAGAGAGTATGTGATTTTAGACACAGGCTTGAGTATATTACCTGTCGCTCAGTTGTTGTGTCTCCTAATGTTTTCAATTCATATGTATAAAATGTTTTTAAAATAAAACCTTACTTTGTAAGGCTGTATGTAGGAGGACTGTGCTAGAGAAAACTAATTCATCTTCATGAGGCTTTTTATAGGTCATGTGACAGAAGTTCACAGGGTTTTTGTGAGGAAAGCCCCTAGTATGATTGCATTATCTTCACTTCAGCACAGCAGAAAGTAGCATATCTCTGTCAGACTCAGAAAATAAACTTTCAGACGGTTCAGAAGTGGACATGCTCCACGAAAACACACAGCTCTTGTTTGATCATGTGTCTCTGACTTCTTATTTCCCGCCATATTAATGATTTATGACCTGTAAGGATATCTAAAGCGAGATATAAATCATATGTACCGATAAGCCTATATATTTGAAAGCAAGGTCCATTTGCTGCCGGTCTATAAAATCTTGCAGCTTTCTTCCCATCTCACCATAATGTTTAGCTTGAACTTTGACCTCTACAGAGACCTAATCCCCAAACTCACATGAATCAAGAAGCATCCGGGATAACTAAGCAAGCTTTCACGAAAACGGACAGACCAGCTGAGAGACATCCATCTGCAGCGCTGGGGAAACTTACTTTACAAACTAATGCATTACAGTATTGCTTTCCTCCCCAGAAAGATAACTTAGTTACAAAAAAGTAACAGTTACTTTTTATGGAAAGTAATCTGTTACATTACTTTTGACTTGCTTAAGCTTTCTTGTTTTGTTTTTTTTATATAAAAAAAAACTTTGTTTACAAATATAAAAGCCCTTTGAAAACAATACCCCCAAAGCAATTCTTTGAAAAGCCCTTTCTGAAGGAAATGTAAATCCCAAACTAAACATATGAAGAATATGATGCAGGACAGGAAAGATGAATTGAGTCATTGAAGGTCAGCAGTAAAGACATCGATTAATAAAATTGTGATGGGATGTCCGCTGGAGGAGAGCTTAAAAACCCAGCTTTATTACAGAAGTAACCCAAAATACAAACATCATCCAAACAGAGATTGACTGGCAACAAGATTAATGCTTATAGCTAACAATACAGGTCACATGATGAGAATCAACCAACCAATCAATCAGAAGACAGGATCACATGACTGAAGGGACCATGACCAAACTCCAAAATAAAAGACATGAAAAGTTGAAAAGCAACCCAAAAACCCACAATACAGAAATAGGATTAAATACATAAGTTACATTTGTCTTGTTTAACAGATTTAATTATTGCATGTTCTAAGTTTGCATTAGTTTTTATTCATTTTGAGGAGTACTGAATCAGGTGAGATGAGTATTGCCCACGGTCTGCTATTACTCCTGATTTCTCTCAACATGGCAACACCAGAGCTGTCAGTTTGTTTTCTTTGCACAAAAAAAGTATTCTCCTATTTTAACCGGTGTTTTTACTATGTTTCTGGATCTGGATCATTTCAGTTGTGTTGTTGTCTATGAAGGGACCGAGAGCTCTCTGATATCATCAGACAGATCTTCATTTGTGTTCTGAAGATGTGTTTGGAGCAACATGAGGCTGAGCAAATAATGACATTTTGGGGTGAACTAACCCTTTAATAAAGTAATCTGATTGCGTAACTCACGTTACCCCAACACTGTCGGTCAGTTCGTGTACATGACGGAGGATTGTTTTAGTCTGAGCTGCATGTAAAGCTGAATGTTGGCACCCAGCACCGCTCCAGGAAGTGAGCTGGATAATGTCTGCTGCAGAGAGTCCATCTCTCTCCGGCGGGACAGGATAACTGTTTCCAGAGCCGCTCTGGCATGTGATGCTCTGTGATTAGCCATCGGGGATGTTTGACTTCATTCTCATAATGCAGATACTGACAGCCTAACCTTTTCCTTTGCAAGAAGGGCAGGGCTATTTATTTGACATGATTTGCAATAATTGCTAAAACATCTATTTTTATGGCTCATTTTGCTTGCAGTAAATATACACGGTCCTAATCACAGAGTGAGGTTTTTAAAAGAAGGTAGAGGATATTGTAAAAACAGTAATATTTTCAAACAGTTTTACAATTTAGAGATGTTTTCTATTTGAATATAATTTAAAATGATTTTCAAATATATTCAAACAGCTCTTTTAAATTGTAATAATATTAATGTTTTTTAATGCAGCCTTGGTGAGCAGAGGAGGCTGATATTTAAATATATATCAGAAAATACAGGTTACCCTGAGTAGCTGACGCTGGATGGTTTCTTTACTGTATTGGAATGTGATACTCTGGCTATTATTTTTTGGCTTGTGATGCAGGAAGTGACCCTCGTTGCCCTGTGTGTGTATTTTTAGTCTCTAAACATCTGTGTGATGTTTGAGCTGCGCTCACGTACGATCTGTGTGGGAACGGCTGTTTTCAGGAGTGTCTGGGTGTGTTTGGAGAAGGTGGGCGTTTGACAGAACATGATCGGGTCTCTCCTCTGTTAGTGCGGAGGAAGCGGGAATGAAAGCTTCTGGAACCAGCGGGGAGCATGATGTCATTCTGTGGGCGGACTGTTTCATGGTCAATAAAGCGCTGGTCCTCCAGAGGACACATCTGAAGGCAGCACATACAGGAACAGGATATTGGGGTTGTGTGGTGAATCCACAATAGAGAGCTGCCACTTTAACAAGAAGCATTTCAGCTGGATGTTGGACAGTGACATGCAATAAAACTTAACATGTGCTGAAATAACACAACTTTATTTTGCATTCACTGCTGTCTTTAAGAGCATTGTTAGACAGCTGCATATGAAAAAAAACCTAACCCTAAAATACTCTCACAAAAGGTTTCTCAGCTGTTTTTTGTATTATTAGGTGTCCTTAATAACATACTAAAAGTTTACCAAAGTTTGATCACTAGAAAGGTGTTGTCCAGGATGGGCAGGAAGCCCTAGAATGTCCTTCATTATTGGACATAATTGGAAGTAATCTTGATGTTGGGTCTGTGAATCCAGTGGACTTGTCTAAATTGCACTGACATGATCACAGTACATACTTACAGAATAGATGATTTTGTGAGATTACTGTAAGGTTTAATCTTTATTTGGGTTAGGCAGAGATGTAAATGATTTATCCTATGCCATGTAACTCGTGTTTCTGGACACGTAAACTTTTTTTTGGTAAACACAGGTTGGACATTCAGTGTAAAAGTTATTGCACCCAAAAGAAACTTAAATTGGAGTTGAATAAGTTTGATCATAATCAACTCTGAATAAGCCCGGACAGAGATTCTTCCAAAATAATCACTCATTTGAGTTTGAAAGGTAATACATATGTAATGCATCCTCTATAGATGTTTTTGAGTGTAAAGGTGTCGCAATTCAGAAGATGGTGGAAGATAATACTGACGTTTGATATTATTGGAGATGTTGAAGGCAGCACAGTGTATACCATTTTGTTGTAAACCAAAAAACTTGCCCCGTTTGCTGTGAAAACTTGAGATGGCTCTGATATGGTTGAGTTTCATCAGAAGGGAGCTGATAGAATCAGTGACGCAAGACATACACATTTCCTCTGGTGAAATAGGACACTGTCAACAGAAGTACATAAATAAATATTAAAATCCAACAACAGAATGAGAATTACTGTAAGGGTCATTCCTGGTATCCGGTAACATTTCAGCTTCAATATTTGTAAACCAAACTGAACACACACTGGCCAACCCTCGCTTTCCACTCTCTATAAACCTAATAGGGTGGACCATTTTCAGCTAAATTAGCTGTAGTTTGTTCTGTGATCAACATTTAGCTCTCCAACCTTCTACAGATGAACAAATCTTATGGTAAAGTTACCTCCACCGGTACAGTTGAATTCCATTCCAATGATAAACAATATCACTTTATTTTGGAGTCAAGTCATATTTGCAGCTGACTATGTTGCATATGAATAGAATAGGGCCTCAACATTATTATTTTTTTATTGAGTAGTTTATCCAGGTTTGGTGGTATCACACGTTTGTGTATCTGTAGAATTCCTCTAATTGTGTACAGATACAAGGCTCTGAATCAGAGTCCTGCTGTAGTGTCTTCTGTTTTATACGGTCAATGTAATTTTTAATGATCATTTTTCCCTGAACTTTTTTGTCTTTCTTGTCCAGATGCAAGGTTTTAAGTTAATATCTAAAAAAAAATAATAGCACATTTAAATGTTCATATTCACAGGATCTCTCATATAGTTTAATGGTCACATGACTTGTAATTAAACAGATAAAATATTACATCTTTTTTAGTATTTAATATTATTTATTAGTAGTAATATTGTTGCTGCTTTAACTGTAATTATAAAAATAAAGATATTAATATTTGATCATTATAATAATGATTTTAGTTTACACAGCCAGTTACGATAGTAATATTTATTTAAACTTATATTTATATATTTTTTTAATTGTAAAATTTTATTTTATTCTTGTTTAAACTTTTTTTTTTTTGCACTAAGCTGTATCATGATTATTTATTATTTTTATCAAATGTGCAGCCTATTTTAATTTTACATTTGAATCAGTTAATTTACTTTTCATCAACTAATGATTTAAACAAATAATATACAACAGTAATATCAATCAAAACATTTGTACTATTAGTTGCACATTCATTCATACACACTGCTCATAATGTACATAGTGATGTCTTCTTATTTCATCTTGTCTTTGAAGTGCTCTTCTAATAAGCCAAGGAAGTGTTTCCTACGCTGTGTGTGTGTGTGTGTGTGTGTGTGTCAGTACGTGATTAGGACAGAAAGAATGTGTCAAGGAGAGTGTGTGCAGCAGGACACATTTACTTGATTATCCTGAGATCTGCTTTGTCATGAAGGAGCATGTGTGAGCCAGACTCATCATCACGAAGCTCTTCCGCTGCCAAAAGGGCTGATTGGAAAAGTCTTAGCACAGATAAATCCAACACAGAAACCTCAGCTCCATACAGTCCATCAGATTTTGGCAGCGTCAAGTGACACAGGATCAAACCCGAAGAGGAAGACAGCCTCGTTTAACGGGCTTTGACCTTGTCCTCACTCAAAGATGCAAAACCTGTTCCCCATTTTCTTCTTACATCTCCACAGAAACCAAGGCTTTGCATCACAAACAACTGGGCGTGATGATAACATTTTGATGATGTCACCCAGCTACGCTAGTTTGGCAGAGTCTTCAAAAATGAAATGATGAAAGGTCATGCATGGTTTTTGCAACTTTACAACACCAAGAAACCTGAAAGCCCCTGACAGCAGATCTTTAGTGTGACGTATCCTTGTCTGGGTTTGTGGATGGAGGAAGCGCTGCATCGTATAGGCTGTTTTTTTCCTTCACACTTTACCCCTGCAAAGGATGTCCTGTTTAATATGATGAATGTGCAATATAATCATTTAGAAACATTTAACAGAAGCTCAAGTGTGAATTACAAGAAACGCTCTGGTGTGAGACTGCCATTTGAAGATGAAGATTTTCTGAAGAAAGATATATTGATTATTGACCGATATGAGGGAATAAAAGAGACTGTACCATAAAAATAATGAAGACATGTGTTTGAGGTGTCTTCAGAGGCTGCGCTGTAAGGTATCATACAATCTTACCTAGTTCTCTGGAGTGAATCAAAAGCATGACTTCTCCATTACATGATTCCTGTGAACCAGTTTTTAATAAGCAGTCAACACACTCTCAGTGTAGAACTACTTTAATCTTTGGCAAATTGGAAATATATTCTGTTTCACTTTTATATTTATTTAGATTTCTATAGGCAGATTTTATATAAGTATAGTCTAATATTCAGTTAATGATGAGTTCAGAGTCATGATGATAATAGATGTTCTGGGAGTCTGGTCTCGTTGGCTGGTGGCCGTCTTGAATCAACTGATTGCATTAATACTTTCCCTGACATCAATCAGGTCTATTGAGGGAAAGGAGGATAGTTTCTATTCACTATTAGCATGAACCCAGCAAATATGATTGAACTCCACTGTAAGTGTTTTAAAGGCCTGTCTTTCTATCCCCCGGGTTGTGTGTGTGTGTGTATGTTTTTGTTACAAATGAGGACATAACTTTGTATAATGACATGGGTATGACAGAGGTATTACAATTAGAAGGTGATTTTTCTTATCAAAAATGAAGTGTTTGAGAATGTAGAAGTGTGTGTGTTTCCTGTAAGGGGTAGGTTTAGGTGTAGGGTCAGTGTAGGACAATACCACATACAGTCTGTACAGTAGAAACAGTAGTTACACCTATGAAGAGAGAGACCCCAGAACACATAGAGACACTACAGGAGTGTGTGTGTGTCCTGCATTAGACCTCAGCAGGACGTCTTGTCTTTTCCTCTTGTTATACTGTGCGTTACAAACAGCCTCTTCATTAAATGAGTGTGTTCAGAGGTGTGTGTGTGTGTGTGTGAGGAGGAAGACAGCTGTCTGGTTGCCTTCGGCCCTCGATGTCTTTGTTTACAGAGTCAGTAGACTGCAGAGGAAATTCATTCTGTTGATCTAACTTTCAAATTCGACCCAAAACAGAACAGCTGACCCTCGGCACATCTTCTTCTTCCTAGTCTTCTTTGTCTACAGTATGCCATCTTCTTCTGTCTCTGTTTTGTTGCTCTTCTTTCTTTTCAGGAACATGCATCGCCTTCTTCTCTTTATTTATGCTTCTTCTTTCACCTTCTTGCTGTTATCATTCTTTGTCTTCTCAATTTCCTTCAGGTTCTTTATTGGGTTCTTCTTCAGCTTCTCCTCTGAGTCTTTACAACTTTTTTTGGTTCATCATCATCATTTCTTTCCTTTATTATTATGTCCTTGTTTTTCCAAACATATTTAATAGTTGCAGAAAGATGTGTTCTGTTCTGCTTTCTTTATCTCCCTTGTAGTCATCTTTTTCAGCATCGTTGTCTTCTTCTGTGTCTTTTCATGTTCTTCTTCCTCATCTGCTTCTTCGTCTTCTGTAAGTTGTCTTGAATTCTTTCTGAGCTTCTTAAGCTTCAATTCCTCCCTCTCAGCTTCTTTTGAATCTTTGTTTTCTTGAGCTTCACTTCTTCTTAGTTTTTTTTCAAGTTCTTCTGCTTCAGCTTTTTATTTATCTTCTTCATTATATATCTTCAGGCTCCTCAGATTCTTTCTGGGCCTTATTTAAAGCTCCTTTTCAGCTTATTCCACAACATAACTTTCTTGAGCATCACGTTTGTTAGCTTCTTCAGGTTCTTCTTAGTTTACTGCTTCATTGTGTTGATCAGCTTTGTCTAGGCCCTTTTTGATGTCTTCACGTTCAGCTTCTTGTTCTTTCTCTGCAAAACACATTGCTTCTATCTAGATGACAGAGGACCTTCATTCTGCTTATCTAACTTGCAAATCCCATTAAAAAAAACAACAAAAAAACACAGTTCCAAGACAGGCTGGTCAGCACCTAAGAACACACTTCTTTGTCTTTTCATCTTCTTTTAATTCCGCTGGTTTTTCTACATCACATTGGTTGTGTCTTGCTGGTGGGTGTATAAATGGTCTTTCAGATGGTCGCTCGCCATGCATGTCTTCTTCAGAAGTGAAGACTCATGGAAAGCTTTGGTTTGGTTTTTTGGAGGCATGGCTGGAAATCTTAATTACCGCTGAGGCGTGACCACGAACATACACTGCCTCTCTGTTTGACTACATGTTCTGCATTCACTAGCTCCGGACTCGACTGTTATCCACAACAGACGTGAGGCAGCACAATCTTCGTGTTCTCACCCATCTACTCAACACCACAGTGATTTGTTAATCTTCACAATTCCCTTCCAAATCCAGGAATTGAATAAATCACGACTGGAATTCTGCTGCACACAACATGTGAAAAGACTCTCTGTGGGCTCTCACAATGAAGCATTTAAACACTATATTTAGTTCTCCTTTTATATACAGTACTAAAAGTCAGACTCTGGTGGTCTCCATGAAGAAGACATTGTCCAAGAGGTCAGGACGGCTTCTCTGCATTGCTCTGTGAAATTCCTCTGCCTACTATGCTCATATTGCTCCCCGTAGGATTCGCATGTTTCATTCCCACACAACTGGGCAGAGACTAGCTCTCTCTCTCTCTCCAAAAACTAAAAAGGGAAATTAAAAGTCTGTGTGTGTGTTTATTTACTTATGCATATTAATATTCATAATAAATATTTAAAACTGAATAAACATTTACAGTAATTACATTAAAGTGCTCCTAATATAGATTAAGTTAATATTTTGATTTTGGGAGTGCCAAGCAACAGGCTGACATGCATTCAAGGTCAAGAAACACTTCTTATAATATGCGCTTATTTTTACCCTATTTGTTCAACGACTCCCAAACGATTAATTCGACAAATCATACTGCCAAACCCCTTTAATTATTGGTCGATTTCATTTAAAGGGGTAATACGATGTTGCTAAAAAGAACATTATTTTGTGTATTTGGTGTAATGCAGTGTGTTTATGTGGTTTAAGCTGCAAAAAAACACATTATTTTTCACATACTGTACATTAATGTTTCTCCTCTAAGCCCCGCCTCCTTTGTACAAAGCCCATCATTCTATAAAAGCGAGGTGTGCTCTGATTGGTCAGCTATCCAGTGCACTGTGATTGGCCGAATACCTCAAGCAACTGATTGTAATGCTCCGCCTCTTACCAATTCATGATGCTGCGTCCCGGCGCTATGACACCAAAACAATAAAACACATTATAAAGCAGTGAAACAATTACTGATGATCATGACTTAGTTCTGTGTTTTTAGACGCCTCGTAAACATAACACCATGTCTGCATCCGTGATCGGAGAAACAACCCTTCACTGCTCAAAACTCCCGTCTGAATAGTAAGCAGCAGCTTGTTTTAATAAGAAAA
>JAUCMT010000002.1:485102-505867 GCA_032357475.1 Enteromius thamalakanensis
CACAGCGTCTCCAGAACATGGCGCCCGCAGCAACACTACAGACAGAATCATAGCTCCGCCTTCTTTCTTTGTGGAAAAATTTGGGTGGAGTTTGAAAATAAACCCACTCTGTGACGTGTGGCGTGTTTAAGTCGTTTTAGAGGAGTGTGGACAAGTCATAACCAAAGAATATCTTTTATCTTTGCAATTTCAGGGATCTTATCTATACACTGACAGCTTGTAACACTACAAAGAGTAGACAAACACTGTTTGTCAGTGTTGTCAGATCATCATCGGAGTGTGTGCACATGTTCTCAGACTGCTTAAAATAAGGGCAGAAACTGTATCCTTATAACAGCGAAGCCCTGATTCAGAGATTTGAACGTTTGATATCTGGCAACCGCACACAGGAAAGCTTGCAGAGAAGTGTAGGGCAGTTTGTAGCAATGTTTTGTCCCCTTTTTTTGAAAAAAAAAAAAAAAAGACTTTTTTGGTAAAGTTTTTATCTTTTTGGATATATTGTAGTATTCTAGCCATTTGTTTCTATAAAGATGCTTAAGTCCTCTCTCTGGTTCTCTCTGGACAGGCCTGTGGACCTCAGTATGGATACATGTGTGGAAAACAGCAGTACATCACCGGAATCTGCTCGAATGTCAGCTCCTCCTTCCAAGTGCTCAACTCCATCGCTCCGACCGTACGAGGTACGACACACACGTGTTGTGAGTGTACATTACAGCATTCCAGCCGATAAACCACATGTCCATGTTAGGACAGTGTTTAGGAGAGCTGACATCTCCCAACACAACACAGGACCAGAGACTCATCATAAACACACACATACATACCACATGATGTTTCATAGCAACAACCAGCACTGTCTGACACATCATTTCATTTGAATTATGCATCATTATATTCAAATATGAATTTTCAGCTTGATTCTTTAATGGCAAGCAGTGCTGGTTAGCACTCAGATGTGCAGACTAAGTCTTTATTTACCACGGTATAAACAGATGCACAAACTACACTGAGACTTTCTATTAGGTCACATCTGTTATCTTCCATATACAAAAATGTTTGGAAAAAACAGCATAAGCACTGCTTTTCTGTGTCACAGCGAGGTCAGCGTCACTTCCAATTTCATGGCTCAATACGTTTCACCACATTTTTATATAAGTGTACACAGTTCCAGTCAGCTATGTCATGTAAACATAAGAGTTGGCATTCAGCCTCCTTTCAGCATTTTAATAAAAGCGCTGTTTATATCTCTTTCTCGCTACATGATTGTAAGGAAGGAGCTTTATTTGCTTGTTTCAGAGTGCAAGCAGGATATGGACATTGTCATAGTGCTGGACGGTTCTAACAGCATCTACCCCTGGAATCCCATCACAGAGTTCCTGGTCAAGTTTCTACAGAATATTGAAATCGGACCCGCCCGGGTGAGAGTTTTGAAATGATGTAATTATGTATGGAGAAAAAAAAGAAAAGAAAAAAAACAATTAATTTAAAAAAAATAAGCTTTTTTCCACAGGGCATAATAAATGTAAACAAGTTTGGAAAAGTGCTATTTATTTATATACTAGTATAGCAAAAATTTAATCATGTTTTGTTTTTATATTTTTAACTTTTATTTTAATTTCCATGTCAAAAAAGATATTTATTGTTTTTTTATACACTTTTTATATTTGCTGTATGTTAGCATTGTAACAATGAAGTCAGAGGCATGCGGATCCAAGTGCAGTGTGTATTCAGTGT
This sequence comes from Enteromius thamalakanensis, assembly GCA_032357475.1. Classification (NCBI taxonomy): domain Eukaryota; kingdom Metazoa; phylum Chordata; class Actinopteri; order Cypriniformes; family Cyprinidae; genus Enteromius; species Enteromius thamalakanensis. The sequence continues at coordinate 486,837 of JAUCMT010000002.1, forward strand.
CAGCTGGAAACAATGACAAGCATCATTTTTTTATAAATTAGTTTTAGTAATTTAAAGGGATTGCAAGGCTTTTTTTTAAAGCAAGTTGCCAAAGCAATATCTTATTTTCACTTTTTCACTCGTGTTGTTTAATGTGCTACAATAAAAATAAAAGTCAAAATAACAATAAAACAAATGAAACTATATAGTAGTGCTGGGCAACAATTAATCACGATTAATAGCGTCCAAAATAAAGGTTTTTGTTTACAAAATATATTTGTGTACATATGCATGCATATATTTCAGAAAAATCTGAGCTGTATATATATTAAATATATTTAATAATACAATTTATATGAAGGCAAATGTATGTGTGTAAATATTTTCCAAATGTATATACTGTATGTGTGTATGTGTCTTTATATGTACGTAATAAATATATACACATCGGTGCCGATAGCCTTGTGAGCAGTGTGCCGACATACACTTTCCAGATCCCTCCCCCTCTCTCTCTCCTACTTTACTTCCTGTCAATATTGATTTGTCCGTAATAAAGGTGACAAAATGCCAATAAATAAATATACACAGCACACATGCATACTTTTATTTTGGATGTGATAATCAAGATTAATCAATGCCCAGCACTGCTATATAGACATAAAACAACCAATCACTTGACAAATAAACAAAACTAAACCTTCAACTAAAATAAAAAATAGAAACATATTTTTTGAGAAAACTAATAGTGAATGATGCTACAATAACACTGTAACATTCTGTGTTGTGGTTTGATTTTCCTGTTTGCCCTTATTTGGACATTTTCCGTTTCTTGTCTGTTTGAGTAGTTAACTGGTCTCCACCTGTGTCTGTCTTCAGTTCTCCCTAATTGTGTGTGTGTGTGTATTTATAGGCTTGCCTGCCCCGTCCTGTTTGTCGGTCCTTAATGTTATTTGTACAAGTTATGCGGTTGATGTAGCCACGAATAGGAATAATCAAAGAGTTTTCATTTTTGGGTGAAATAATCCTTTAGTGGCTGGACTTAAAACAGTTTTCTGAATTGTGTACTTGTTAGAAACCATAGCGATTTGTTGTGTACAGTTAGTGGCACATAAGTGGATCTGTCATCAGCTTCCACTAACATCATTACAAGGACTATTACATAAAGTCTTTCCGTGGAGAAGCTACTGAGTGGTTTGATTCTAGGGAAATAAAGGCTTTCTTGAGCGCACCGCTGGAAAATACCACTCCAGAACGTTGAGCTGGGGGAAGACTGCATATTCCATGGTTAAATAAATGCTGGCAGGGCTTTTCTGAGAGCATGACTTCACTTTTGAGTCAGCACAGACAGAGACGTTTAGCTGAGAGAGACAGCGGTGCATCTGAAGGCCACCCAGACTCGTCTGAGCTTTACACGTGACTCTTTCTTTGATTCTCTAGGTGGGCATCGTGTCTTATGGAGACGATGTCGGCCATGTCTTCAACCTCAGCCAGTTCAGTAATAAAATAGACCTTCTCAAGGAAGCTGCTGAAATACCTCAAAGAACCGGCCACAAAACCATGACAGCTCTCGGCATCGACATAGCGAGGTATTGAACATGAAATCTGGAAATAATCTGTTACTTCAAAACAGAAATAAATCTGTTCTTTAATCAAAAGGTGGAAGAAATTATTGTAATTTTTGATAATATTGTCTTCATGAATAGTTTTATTAAAGTATATTAATTAAAAGCATTTTCCCCAGTCCTGTCGTATTCAGAACAATCCCCTAATAATCAGTATTTGGAAGGAAGCTGTAAACGTTGCACAGAATCCTGATGTTGTTTGTTTTCTAAAGGAAAGAGGCTTTTACAGTGGAGCGAGGAGCGAGACCAGGGGTCAAAAAGGTCATGGTGATCGTCACAGACGGCGAGTCACATGACCACTACAATTTGAAAAGTGTCATTAATGAGTGTGAACAAGATGGGATTGAGCGCTTCGCTGTTGCTGTGAGTATCAGTAATACTGGATTCAGTGGTTTCGGTAGACAGTATAGATTGCTGTTATTAACCTGTAACCTGTCAATTTGTCTTTCCTAGGTCCTTGGTGACTATAATCGACAAAATAAAACCACTGAAGAAATTAAGAAGTTTATTGAAGAGATCGAATTTATTGCTAGCGAAGACAAAACCGATCATTTCTTCAACGTGTCGGATGAATTAGCTTTAGTGACCATCGTAGATACCTTAGGAAGCAAGATCTTTGCTTTAGAGGGTAACGTACCTAATTTAGCATTTTTATAGTCTTAATACTAAGCATTAAACACACTGTTTTCAGTTCTGTTTATTAGGGTTGTATGTTACATGAAACGATGTTAAATGAATGTTTATTGCATATTTGAGTTTAATAAGTGTCACCATGATGGACACTGAGTTAAGTCAAAATTACGGTATTTAACTGTAAATCTAAGTTAAAACCAAAAACGGTAAAATATTTCTACCGCATTTATTTTTTTTAACCGTTTTTTTTAATCTAGTTAAATCCTGCTTGTTTAATGTTGATCATTTTTCACGTAACCTGTGTCAGAATGTAATAATGGTCTTTGTCTAACAGCCACCTCTGAGAAACACACGTCCTCGTTTGAGATGGAAATGTCTCAGTCAGGATTCAGCGCTCACACATCTAAAGTAAGTGTCCTGTCAGTCTGCTCTCTTGAGCATTGTCATACAGATCAGATTCTGTTGTCTGATTTATCTCCTCTGACACCCTGTTGGTGGGTGTCATGCATACCTACAGAGGAAACGTGCAAGCACTTCAGCGTTTGGTTATGAATCACAGAAGGAAGTGCTCTGAGTCTGTTGACGTCTCACATCCTTTCTCAGTCTTTAAACGCATTGCTGGGTAGTCTGTAAACACATTGTGCCTTAGTCAAAAAATGCAAAAGGAACAAATCAATCGTTTGTAATTTATAATCCAGTAGTCACATCCTGTAAGAATGGGGTGGAACCTATGGAAGTAAATGGAGCAAGGTTTGGGGGGAAATTAGCTTTAATTCTTTTGTTTTTAGTTTTTGACACTGCGGTGTAATGACAGCTACATTTTAAAATAGGATATAATGCAGAAAGGTTTTTATCACAGTAAAATGGTGTGAATAAACATGTCTGTAGCTATACTATTCAGAATCAGTGAGTATTTTAATATTTACACATTTAGTTCCATTCACTTCCATTTTTCTTATTAGTCATATTTCCAAGTTTAGGTATTGGGTAGGATTAGGGATGTAAAATACATTAATATGTGTTTGATTACTACTAATAAATGGCTAGCATTCTAGTACTATGCATGCAAATAAGCAACTAAGAGACTCAAAAAAATGTGTTACCGTAATTTTTGGTGAACCAAGCTCAATCCACAGAATATCCATTACAATATTGAACAAACTTTTGTTGCACATTGAGAAATTCTTTTAGTATGTGTTTCTGTTGTATTACGTCTACTTATCAGTTGAGCGCATGGGTTTTATACAGTACATGTATGTATTTGGTAACACTTTATTTAATTAGTTGCTTATTAGCATGCATACTACTAGAATATTATATATTTATTAGTATTAATTAAGCATATAAATGCCTTAATTCTACATCTCCAATCCTACCCAGTACCCAAACTTAACAACTACCTTACTGCTAATTAGCAGCAAATTAAGTATTCATTGAGGGAAAAGTCGTAGATAAAGATGTAACAGGGTTGACGAGAGAGGCTGGCGGATCCAAGTGCAAGACTTTAATAAGAAACATGGCCAAACAGGTATTTAAGAGAAAACCAGAGAGCAGTTCAAGCTAGCAATGGCAAACATAATCCAAAACGGAGCAATAACCCAGGGGAGTGACCAATGTGTGTGTAATTGTTATGTAATATAATGTAAATCTTTCTGCCAGGAAGGTGTGATGCTGGGAGCCGTGGGGGCGTTCGACTGGAACGGAACTGTAGTGATGCAGTCTGGGCAAGAGTTTGTCGTTCCCAAACAAAACACCTTCCACGACCCTGCAGACAAGAGATACGAGGGCACGGCGGGATACATAGGTGAGTGGCTACGGATCACACTTTTATTCAAAGCAAGAGAACTTGATGAATGGAATCAGCAAATATCGTAATTTCTGCATGAGTTTGTGTCCCATCCTTTGCAACAACAGCATGAGTAACTATCTAAACCTTTAAGTTCAAGCCTAGTTAAGGCCTAGAAGACTAGGAAGGCAAGCCAAGGCTTTGAATCATTGTACTTCTATAATAATCAACTACAAAATGCTGTATATACATATCAGGAATTTTATAACTTCAAAATATTCTCCTCGGAAAGACAAAGAAGCTTATATTAGAGGACAGTATGGTGCTAGTAGTCTAAACACATTGTCACCATCTTCTGCCATCCCGTAAACACTCACACTCTCCACACATCCCCTTTTAAGGCTGTTGCTCCAGAAACAAAAGCAGTAAGTTTAAACGACTGTTTGGAGAGCAAGCTGCGCGGAAGCACTGTTTCACAAGTGTTGATGTACGGGGAAAGATTTAGAATCAGACATGCTGGTTTATTCTAGCATTATTCCCAACAATGTCTGCTGTAATAAAAGAGTTTATGATTTGGTGTTAAGCATGCAGACTGCTGCACACGCTGTGAGGTTGTGTTAGTCATGCAGTTGTGAAGCTTGCAGTGTGGTTTCTTCTTTCAGGTTATGATGTGCAGTCAGCGAACACACCCGACGGGGTGTTGTACATTACTGGTGCACCACGCTTTAACCACAGCGGCCGGGTCACGGTGTACCGCTTCGAAGGAGGAAATGTCACTATAACACAGATGCTGAAAGGAGAGCAGGTAGATTCATAACCACAACCTCAAACACGTTTTGGGTGGATCTAGCAGAAGCAGATCATATTACCACAAAAAAAAAACGAAATAAATCATTTTAAAAATTATATTTTTAAAGTAAATGAAAAATGCTTTAAAAATCTCAGATCACATTCGGCACAAAATTAAAAATAAATTGAAAATATATGAATTATTGCATATAAAAAAATTATATATATTTATATATACTACATGACATGAATTTTAAAATCCACAGATCAGGTTTCAATACAAAAACAATTTTTATTTTTTTTTACAAATTATTATAATTAAAAAAAACTGTAAAAACTGTAAGAACACCAGCTTAAAAAAATATACATTTTATTTATTTATTTATTTATTTTAATACACGTATTAGTTTTTATATATTAGCATATTTTTAAAAAACATTTTCAAAAATAAAATGAGTGTTTATTTGCAACAATTATTCTAACAACAATAAAAAGGCATTCCTGACATTAAAACAGCGATATCTGCTCACACCATGCTGCGTTGTTACGGGAACATCTCAGCTGAAGATGATGAGGAAATGACATCACTCCCTTTGACAAGTGCATTCCAAACGACTAGGCTACATAATGATACACACGTGCCCTGCTTACTACAAAGTCCCCATTAACAAGGATGATCACTTTGATTTGGAAAATGACCTTGAACTATTTGATACATGTCTATCATTACACCCTTGATCAATATATACAATAAATATATATGTAATTTTTTTAATAGAATAAATATTTTTGAAATAAATAATTATATTTAAAAAATGTATTAATTGAATGTGTTTTAAAACATGTTCACATTACATATCATAAAAAATAAACAGAATTTAATTTATATCAAATTAATTTTAAAACATGTTTAGACTACATTTTACCTCAAACATTTTTAAATGCCAATTTAAAAGTGATACATTGTTCCGAAGTGTAAAAATAAAAATAAAATCGCGTATCATGAATGATGTGATTCAGATCGGAAGTTCAAGTATCGCAAGTCATTTGATATATGTATCAGAAACTCCAGGTGAAACATGCAAAAACAATTATACATATATACTTTTTTAGGCATGGTTTAAATTACATTTCTAAAGTTTCATTCTCAGTGGTATTTATTAAGTGTGTCATGTTCTTCTTAGATCGGCTCCTATTTCGGCAGTGTTCTCCAGACGCATGACATTGACGGTGACAATTACACTGACATCCTTCTGGTCGGAGCCCCCATGTTTATGGGTCCGGAGAGAGACGAACAAGGTCAAGTCTACGTCTACAGACTCAGTGAGGTGTGTATGTGTCTTTAATCTGTGTGTGATATGCCTCATTCCACATACTGAAAACATGTGTAGAGTAGTGCCGAGAGCATGTGGGAGCAGTACATCTGGATCTGTCCTCAGGGAGTGTGTTTTGTTGGCGTTCAGCCTGAGATAAGTACTCCCAGAGCACAGGAAGGCTTGGAATGAGAGTGCGGGTAGGAGCTTGGCATCATGGGAATGGAAATCTAATGAAACGGTTATATCTCCAGCAAAATACCAGCCTCTGTGGAGCACCTGCTTTTTAACAGCTTCCAAATAGTGGCTTAAATGGAGCAATTTCCATCGGTTTTGAGGTTTTGTCCATTGGTTAGTGTTTCTTCGTGAAGCGTTTGCATTTACAAGACAGAGCTGTAGTGATTCCACGTATTGTTTTTCAAATCTCTTATCAATCAGACTGGGCATACATTTAACACTTACATTGTTTTTCAAAATTGGAGGCAGTCGTGGCCTAATGGATAGGGAGTTGGACTTGTAACCTGGAGATCACAGGTTCGAGTACCAGGTCTAGCAGGGACTTTAGGTAGTGGGAATGAATGTCCAGCGCTCTCTCCACCGTCAATACCAGACCCTTGAGCAAAGCACTGGTGCCCCAACTGGTTTAACCGACAATGGTAAAAGTTGTTTATTTGCATGTGATTTGTGATAGGTGTTTTTTTCTGTTTAACTCCATTGGGTGATCCATTTGTAAAAACTGTTTCATGTTTTCTCCAAAAAATCTCAAAAGTCTTTTTGAAGATAATATGTATTGACAACTTTCCAAATGCAGTTGTATCAAGACACCCTCTGATGTTCGTTCATGTTTATGTAACAGATTGTCATATTGTACACTTCTTGGGTAACAAGCTCTGAAGCATTAATTATGAAGGAGAAAAGTTATTTTTATCATAATTACTTTGCGGCAATTGACAGTAGGGTCTCCCTAACTAAGAGATCTGCAGTCTCAGGGGTTCACATGCTTGTGTCTGGTTGTTATCCTCAGGACGGACTGTTTAAACACGAGATGACTCTGAAGCCAGTGAATCAGACCTGCTGTACGGCTCACTCCCAGACCAACTGTAAGAGCATCAATAAGAATGAGCCCTGCGGAGCACGCTTCGGTACTGCCATCTCTGCCGTCCCTGACCTCAACCAGGACGGCTTCAGCGACATAGTGATCGGATCACCTCTGGAGAATGACCACAGAGGGGCCGTGTATATTTACCACGGCTCTCACAAATCTATAAAGGAGAAGTATGTGCAGGTAAAGAATCTGCAAGAGCTCTTCAGGCCAAAGGCTCTTGGTGGAGAGCAAAATATATAATAATAATAATGGCTTAATAATGAAATAAATGTTGAGTTTCTACTTTGTCTATATAATATACTAATTATTTTTTCATTTATATAAACTTCCAAATATTATAATAAATATTACCTTTTCATTTAATGCGTGTAATGCAATATTATAGACAACATTATATATTGATAATATAACAAAAATAATGAGTATGGCATTTTTTTGAATTTATAGTATTTATTATATTTATGCAAACTTCTATGTTAATCAGTTATATTGCGGTTCTATTGCGCCAGTGTTCCTACAGGAATTATGTATGTTAAATATAATCTGTATATGTTTGTGTTTAGCGCATTGCTGCTGGAGGAGACGGAGAGAGCATGAAGTTCTTCGGCCAGTCAATTCATGGCATCATGGATTTGAACGATGACGGCATCATTGATGTCACTATCGGAGGAATAGGGGGAGCCGCGCTTTTCTGGTGAGTTTTGGTTGAATGCATCCCTCTCAATCTATCCTGTAGTACAGCGTTTGTCCAGGGCTAAAATAAACCCGTGGGTATGTAACTTGAACCCACTAGCCTCTGGACGTCCAGCTTCCTCGTTCCCACCCGCAGCAGCTGTCTCGCATTTGGCCCCGAGCCTAAACATCCCACTGGCCGAGGCTTGTCCGTCAGGGTTTATGTCCCTTCGCTACGACCCATTTCTGCTGGCCTGTAAAACTGTGAGAGTGCCTTCAACCAGCCAAAAAGAGCCCTCTTAGATCCCGTTGAGATCACAGAACGGCCACAAAAGTAGTCCTAAATGTCGAAACCCTTCGAATGTAGAGCACAGCCATGACCTCTACCATGTTCACTCCACCCAGCCTTTTAGGAGCTCCCCATTCTCCTGTAATTGAGCACATGTTGCATGTTTAGTTGGCTTGAACTCAGTCTGAGTTACACAGAGCGAAGCGAGAGACCTATTAATCCTCCGAAAGCGGTGACATCTTGTTGAATTTATTTAATCCAGGTCTCGGGATGTTGCAGAGCTTCTTGCAGAGATGACCTTTGACCCTAGCAAAATCAATCTGCAGCAGACGTGTCAGGTTCAAGGGAGAACCACAGTGTGTGTGAAGACCAGGGTGTGCTTCCAATATCGAATCAAGTCTGACAAAGACACCAACACAGAAACGGGTGAGGAAGCCAAGCTTTGTTTTGATAGTCCACTTTAGACAGACCTATCTTTACTTTATAACTACATGTACACTAGCAGTTATAAGAGTATTAGTAGACTGTCTGTTTAAAGGGGTCATATGATGATCGAAATAAAGTGTTACCAAACCGTTTGATTTGTGCTTTTTGAATTTGCTCCAGTCATCAGGTACAGTTTGACTCTGGATTCCCTGAGAGCCATTTCTCGAGGACGGTTTAATGAAACGGACAGCAGGAGGCTGCAGACAAATGAGTCCATCGTGGACAAGCTTTGCAAAGAGCACACCTTTTACACGTCGGCAAGTAAATCAGTCTCCTCATACGCAACCTTCGGTCTAAAAAATAAAGGTGCTTCAATGCTTCTTCACGCTGTTGCCATAGAAGTACGTTTTTGTTTGCTCAATGAACCTTTCGTTCACAGAACCATGTCTTTCTTGTTGTTTTATAATCTGCAGAACTTTCTTTCACTACAAAGAAGCTTTTGTGAGACTTTTGTGTTTTTCAGGATGTTAAAGGTTCTTTATGGAACCATTTAGACAAAATGGCATCAAGCACCTTTATTTTTAAGAGTGTTGTGTCACGTCATTCTCAGCTCTTTCGTGTTTAGTTGTGTGTGCGGGTATATAAAAAGAAGCAGTGCCACTAGAGTTCTGAGTAACAAGCTAATTCTTAGAACAAGTAACAGTGTAGTGCATAAAAAACAAGATGTTGCTCATTTGTTGAGTGACATACAATAGCCTTAGAGACAAGCAAACAATCCAGTTATCAGAATTATCAGCTTATTTAGATTTATTACAGTAGTTGTTCATTCATAACAATGATATTAATGTATTTACTTGAATGCACCTCTTCTGTGATGAAATAATGTTTGAATTTCTGAATTGAAATCAATTTTGAGAAGTTTAGGGGGCCCAAAGGCAAAGATGTTTTATTTAGTGGCCGTAACAAAAATCAGTTAGAGCATGTGATGTAATTGTTTTAAATAAAAGTGTCTGCCAGGTCTGTGAATGTAAAGAAGTAGCTTGTAACAGAGACTACTCTCCTTCCAGACAGGCTTCTTATACTGTACATCCAGTCCTTGCTCTTCTCCGAAACCATTAACTGTCTATCTTTCTTGCTGCTGATCTAGATTATGTTACGTTTAAACATCTCTCAGTAGATAAAGAGCATAAAACTGAGCATCTAAGGACTTGAGTTTAATAAAAGCCAGAGGTTCTCTGATCAAAGGCCTGAGGCCAGTACAATCATCCCAGCCTCTGTTGAGAGACTGCAGCTTCCTTGCCCTCGAGACCTAGAGGAAGTATGCAGTCAAGAGATGTCCCCTTGTGTCTCCGATGGACGACGGCTGCAATACTGCAAAAATGAGAATGTGATGTTTATCTGCTTATCCTCAGGGCATCCGAGATGTGGGTGACTTTATTTCTTCAGTAGAAGCAAAAACAAGATATTAAACTGTTGCAGTGTGTCAGTCATATAAAGAGAGTCAACGAGTCTCATGTCTTTGAGAGTAAAAAACAGACAAATGAATGAATCTGATACCATTTGTGTGTAGCTTTTCTGTCTGTTTATGAGTTGCTAGACAAACTTTAAGCTGAAAAAATGTGCAACATCCTTTATTATCCCCCACAGGATAAACTGGATTTCAGAGACCCCATTATGGTCACGCTGGAATTCGGTTTAGAGGATGAAGACTCTGGTCCAGTTCTAGACGGGGAATTACCGACGTCACTCAACAAGACTGTAAGATCTGCTGCTGTCTTGCTCTGCGGTTATATGTGTGTAATAACACTCGTTAAAGAAGGAGTGAATGAGGGCGGCAGCTGCAAGTTAGACTAATGAAGTCTCTCTAATTTTACAAGTGCTGGGAGACTTTCTCCATGCTGAGCTGCTCTCTCACACACAGTTATAATGAGAGTGTTTAGCTGAAGCAGGGATGGACTGGCAGAAGGAATAACAAAACCTAGTTGGGCATGTTTTTTATGCCTTTATTCATTCAAATGTACATTTTCTTGCAACATAAACATGAAGAGACATAGATATAAAAAAATAGTTATTATTAGTATATATATATATATACATGATTCTGTTGTATTCTAAAATAAGCACATGCATATTATTTTATATGCATATTTACCCTTGTCCTTTTAGAGATGCTTTACAGCAGAATTAAATTCTGTTGCATCACTGAATCATTATTTTCCTTCTGTAAAAACACCTGTACTGTAATAGGTGATACATAAAGTAGAGGATTACGGCTGGAATGAGTCCTTTTTTTACTCCCAGTCCATCCAGAACTTGAGGTTTCTTATATAACTCATACTTATATACACACACGCACATAAACCCAAGGAGACAGCTTTACAAGCTCACAAGATAAGATTATCAGGAGGAAGAGCATGTCTTCCTGGTATTAGACTCTGCTACTCCCTCAAGTTCTGTTCTTCTGAAGCACTGGAGCAGGAAAACAATTCCTCACACAAATATTTGTGGGAAACATTTGGCTTAATGCTTGTTGCAATTAAATCTCATTGTTGGGAAAGGGTGTAAAACCAGAGCTGATACTGTACCGCAGGACGGAAAATCTTTTAGACCAACATTTTGTGGCAAACTTCGAGGGAGGAAGATGCTTTTGTAGTTTGTTTTTATGACCAGTCAATCGAGTCCAAAACCAATTGTCCGTATTTTCATCTCTTTGTATTTTCTTTGATCTAGATCGCATTAGTAGACTGCGGGAATAACGACAAGTGTGTTGCTAATCTACACCTTAGTGCCAAAGCAAACATCTCAAGGTATTATTAATAGCTTTTTCAGTTAAATCATCCTGTCTTCATTCTTTAATATTATTGTATGTGTAAAATAATAAGTGGCTGTATTATTCGTGTAGTACATGATTTTGTGTTTATTCCCATGCATTTCTGAAATCTCCTGTTGTCTGCTGCCCCCTTGTGTTGATTTTTGAGAGAATAAACGTTCCCTATTAGGTTCAGCACAAGCTGTTCAGTCAAAGTCATCGGCCTCGGATTTGGCTGCTAAACATTACAGCAAGATAATAGAGCACTGGCTGCAAACTGACTTTGTCCATCTCCATGTACGCCTACAGTCTTCTCATAAAAAGCAACCAGGAGAAGTTTTATGTCAACATCGACATCAACAACAGTGGAGACAATGCTTACAACACTAGGGTTACGCTGAGCCACACGGAAAACATCAACTATGTGAAAGTTGAGGTAGGATTTGTGATCTGTAACATGGCAAGAAAAACAGGAAATCAGTAAAAGTTAAAAAGTCATTTTAATGAAAGCACAATTGTGTGTATAACTGTTGTCACTTTTCCACAGTCCAAAGATAAAGACTGTGAAACAAATCATACCAGAATAGTGTGCGCAGTTGGATATCCTTTTCTTAAAACTAAGAAAGAGGTAAGATTTGTCTCTTACTTTAAAATGAACACACATTATTATATCTCATTCTGTTAACTCTCATCATGTCAATCTAACAGGAAAGCTTCAAAATCCAGTTTGAGCCCAATCCCTCTCATATTCGTAAGGACATTGTGATCAATGTTACTGCAACCACGTAAGAATTACGCCCTCGACTACTCTCTGATTAAATACACTTTTGAAAACACATGGAGTATAATATGGTTTGCACCACTAAATAATAATACAAATAATAATTATGACTTTTTATGTTGTGATTCAGAATTTTTCTCTTGCATCTGCGAAACTAGTGAAATCTCACAATTCTGACGTCTTTTCAAAATTCTAAAAAATATATGCATTTACAATTTCAAGTCATAAAGTCCAATTCAGATGGAAAAATATTCTTACAATTGTGTACATATCGCAGCTTTGACTCTATAATTGTGACTTCATTTATAACTTGTTATTGCAAATTTGGCTCACTGTTGTGGTATGAAAAAGTCATCTGCAAGATGTAAACTCAACAGTAAGAAAAAATTCTAAAATAGAGGGTGGGGCATTTATATGGATACACCTTAATAACCAACACAACGGGCAGCACATTGAACACATTTTATAAGTGGTCAGAAACTTGTAAATAACTCATGAAAGAATAAGGTTATGTTAAAACCAAGCACGTCATTGTTTTTCTTGTGAAATTCCCAATAAGTTGGATGTGTCACATGACCCTCTTCCTATTAAAAAAACAAAACTTTATCAAAAAAGTTCAAAATGCCCAGCATGGTCACCACCCATCTTGAAAAGTTTTCAACCTCACATATACTAATGTGCCACAAACAGGAAGTTAATACCACCAACTTTCCCATTTTATTAAGGTGTATCCATATAAATGGCCCACCCTGTAGAAAGTCACAATTACCTTTTTTGTGTTTTATTTAGTGGTCGTAACAAGCGTCTGTAGTATAGGAGGGGGAAGTATTTTCATGTAAAATTATTGTTTTGACTGCAGTGATAGTGAGGAGTTAGATTCATTCTTGACCGACAACTCCGTGAGCATCGTCATCCCTGTGCTACACGAAGCCAACCTGAGATTCACTATGTAAGTGGCTTTTTAAACTAATCAAAACTGACCAAACTGAACTGAGCAGTAAAACTAATGCATTGACAGATGAGATTTATTCAGTTTGTCATTTCATGTAATATATTTGACATATATCGTGTAATTTGTATCCTTTGCAAGATCATATTTAACGGTCATAATATGTTCAACTTATATATAGCTACAGCAGGACTGCTAGTCATAGTATCAATACATGTATTTATCCTAGGAACAAGTATATGAAGGAAGACCACATCATAATTAAAGAGAAGGAGACCATACCCAAAGTTTTCAACCACACTAGTGTGATCGGGGACGAGGTGAAAATCAGCTACACGGTAAGACTCAAAACGTCAGCCTGGAGTTTGAATCACTTCTTTCAGGGCATCATGTGAACAAAATGAGGAACTTTTAAAGAGAACTATGTCTATGTCATAGAAGTTAAAATGGTAAAACTAGGTAAACTAAGACACTGCATGGCTGAGGAGTCACCTGGAGTCATCAGGTCCATCACCATTTATTATGTGGTGTTGTCATGATTACTCTTTGTTTGTCTTTGGACTTTTATGTTGAAATGTTTCTCTTTTCCAATGTTTCTGCCTTCACTTCCCTTAGTTTCCCTTGTTTGCTTCTATGACTACTGTTGATCGTCTGTGTGTATTTAAGTAGTGAAGCTAGAGGTATACCCCAAGGCTCTGTTTTAGTACCACTTCTCTTCTCTATCTATATCCTCCTATTAGGTTAAATTTTCTTGTCATATTGTCATTGGGAGTGATAATAATCCAGATTCACTTGAAATGGTTTGAGTGTGAATGCTCTGTTGATGATCAGTTTCTGATTCCCCTTTGTGTTCAACAGATCGAGAGGGATCCCGACATGCCGAGTCCTCCACTGCTGCTTAAGATAATGTTTCCATATCAGACATCAAGCAAAAACTTTCTTCTGTACTTGACAGATGTCAGCCACACAGTGGTATGTGCTCCGATTCATCAAAGCTATTTGTGGCGCTGACTAAAGTATGTGACTGGTTCAGAAATATCTCAGCTGCCTCATTTCGTTCTTACAGGGCATCAGCTGTAATGCCAACAGACTAGTTAACCCTTCAGGCATCAAGCCTGACAAGCCTTATCCAGTCAATCCTAAAAAAGAGACCTTAAGTGTATATATTTTGGTGAGTAAGCTTTGCTCATGAATACATGGAGTGGATATCTGACAGTAAATGTTTTTCTCATCTCATTTTTCTTTCTTTCAGAGTTGCAAAGAAGAAAGAAATCCCTGCGAGTCCTTTAGCTGCTCCATCCCTCCTGGAGACTTCAAGCAGATCAACACCACTTTCAGAGTATGGCGACCCACCTTCATCAAGGTACACCCTTCACCTTCACAGTTCTGCTGCGTGTGATCTGTCAGTGTAATCTGTAGTAACAATAATAATTCATCTACAGGGAGAATTTTCCAACATTTACATGGCTGTCGACGCCAGACTGGAGAACAAAGACACGGGTCTGTTTGTGTTGAATGACAACGTCAAGACCAGAGAGGTATGGAAACACAGACTGGATTCTGCTCTAATATCAATATAAGCAGCAATTCAAGCAAGCTTCAAGCTATATTTCACCCAGAATGTAAAAAAAAAAAACACTGAATATGGTAAAAATATTGCTAATAGTTATCACCTCACTTTCCTAGTTGATTGATTACATTGATAATTGCAAATGTTAGGTAAAAATTTAAATTAGTCATTATTTAATAATATGCGCTTTCTAGCACGAATTTGTAGCACGAAAATCTAAAACATGGATAAAGTCTCAAATTCTTCATTTTTGACATAATAGTCAAAAGTTCAGAAACAGATAGAAAACATTATATTTTCACAAATAAGATGTATATAATCAAGCAAGTTATATATGAACAAATTCCTCTGTAAACAAATATATATATATATATATAGACAGGAATAAAAATGTAAAGATTGTTCTGGGTGTTTGTGCAGCACGCAGTAAGTGCTACTAAAGTGGAGACATATGGCTCTTAAAAATATGTATTGTAATTAATTTTTTTTGCTATAACACACCTTTTATGATGAATGGATGCAAATGTTGAGCTTCTAAATCTCTATCCCTATTCACTGCCATTATGAAGCTTGGAAGAGTCAGGATATTTTAATATAACTCGGATTGCATTCCTCTGAAAGAAGAAAGTCACGCACACCTAGTACCTGGAATTAAATGCATGTTATCTTATTGCAAACAGTTCATCCACGCAGAGTTTGCTTTTTAATTATTTTTATTTTTTTATAGTAAATATCCTTAGTATGAACAGTTAGAACAAGTGGCTTAAGGCTCTTACAGCATCTTTAAATTAGTGCTTGTGCTCCATGCAGGTGAAGATTCAAGTCACCAAAGACATACGAAGTGGAATCCCACTATGGATTATCATCCTTAGTATTCTACTAGGCCTTTTAATTCTCGCCCTTGTCATCTTTGCTTTATGGAAGGTAAGCGTTCTGACTGGCTTATGTTCACGCTCGTAGTACACAGAGATGCTGAATGTTGACTCTGTTGAATGTTCTCCTCCAGGCTGGATTCTTCAAGAGAAAATCAGTGGAGGACATGAAGGAAGATATGAAGGAAGATTTGAAGGACTCTGATTGAAGACTGTGTATCTGTAGTCTCCAGCCGTCAGCTCACACTTCACCGCTAGCAGAGGTCATGGAGATCACAATTCAGAAGCATCACCAGGGACATTCAGAAACATGAAGATCAGGATAATGTAGGACATCTGGGTTCACAGATGTAGCGCATACCAAAGAGAACCTAAAGAGAACCCAGACACGTTGATTTATCTTCATGTTGTCACTGTTAAATTTTACTAAATATGAACTTCTGAGAGGCCACAAGATCGGTAGATATTTTGCCAAACCACGAGAGTCAAGCTTGAACAGCAAAGCACCAAAGGTTCATCTTGTCTGAACTCGACATCCCAGCAGCCATCTGTAACCCTTCTTCAGCATTCATCATCAGCATATCAAGAACCAGGAACCTGTTCAGGAAACATCTTCAGCGATCTACAGGCCCGTAATCACAACCATACACTGCTACTGGCAACAGGTTTATTCCAATAACTCACGTTTAGAGCTTGTTTTGATGAAGCGTTGTACAGTGATGTTTTTCATTTTGAAGTCTTTGTTTTGATTAGTATTATGGCTTATGATTATTGGCACATTCCTTTATTTTGTTCATTTTGGCACTGATGTTTTTCACACTTTTTGTCCTCAAATATGAAGTGGAACGGGTCTGTACTGTAAATGTAAAGCTTTAAAGTGTATATAAAGTTATGTTTGCAATACCATGCTAATGATAAAGTAATAGCTTTATCAAAATGATAACATCATCTGTATTCAGTGTGCGATACCTGTCTTGTTTTCTGAGATAGAAAGCATCAGTATTTCTCAGGTATTCCAGATAGGTTACAGTGAATGTCTGGAATCATCAAATTGAACAGCCATTGACTTTCTTTCAATTTTTGCCATTTGTAACTATCAGCAGAACAATTACATGACTGAAACAAATGTTAAAACTAAAGTGTGTAATTCATGCACTACTATAACACCAAACTAAATAATGACTGTTTTCAAACAGAATTCCCAAATGTTCTCTGATTGGTCGAAATCCCCCAATAAAGAAAATGTAGGTTATTAACCACAATATATATCACATGCACCGATACAGTATGTATGTATTTAGCTACATATAGTGCAGCAAAAGTATACAAAATGCAAAACATGAGACTAAATTAGAGATGCAATGGTGCAATCAAACATACATAATGAGTATGAGTGCCTTAATTTATGATGCTCTGGGTCTTTGAATGAGAAGACTATATATGTATTACACACATTTGTAAGTAATTAATTAATTACGCATTAAGACAATGTTTTGTATTAGTTGCATTGTTTCTGGTTCCACAGTTGTTGTTATTTTAGACCACTTTTTTTTATTTTATTTTCCCTTTCTGCTCTTTTTGCAGCATTAAGCACCACAATTTGCAAGTTGCCATGGACTGGCATCAGTGTCAACAGAACTGATTTGTAATATTCCTGTTTCTGCCAAATAGCTAGCTAGAACTTAACCCCCACAGAAAGACAGCTAGAAACCCAACTCTGTTCTTCTGCTTTATAATAAATCATAAATAGGAATTAATTATGTTTTTATTTAATGTAATTGGTGATGTAAATGATTCACTCATTCATTAGTAAAAACAGATCAACTAAAGGTTATCTTCTGAAAAACAAGAAAATGCTTTCAAAGATGTGGTGTTCTTCAAGAAGTTTCAGAAAAAGGGCTTTGTTTTTTATTCATGTGGTACTGCCTTATGATGGGTTGTATATGTCTTATTATATAACTTTAATTTCAATATAAGAAACCTTTTTTTCTTAAAAGTTGGCAAGAAAAAATGTGTTCAAAAGGTGTTCACAGACTCATATTTTTGTCAGTTACTCACTCGTTTTTGTTGAACAAGATGCCATGATTCTGATTCTGCATTACATTAACCGCATTGATGTTTCAGACAAACAAAAACTGTTTCAAAATAATTTAGTGAAAACATGTAGGATAATAAAGCCTCACTCTCAGATGAAGGCTGTCGGTCTTGAGCACCTGTCAGATACTCTGCTGTGAAGTTTCTATGTAATGCACTGGTTTGTCATATTGTACATACTTTTCAGCACGGATTTAAACAGCCTTGCACATATTGTCAGAAATAACGTGCGCAGAAAAATATAATAAATGCTTATTTTGTAATTCAGACACTTTAAGAGACATATTTGTGTTTGTTTTTATTTTTTTCAGTACTGGGGGTATTCCTGGAAGCAAGGAAATAATCACCATACAGCATACACTCTTATAAAATATATAAAATAATGGAGCTTCACTGTTATGAAACTAAGACCTGTCGCCAGCTGAAGCAATTGATCAGTGTAACAGTGTAATCAAATATTCAGCCAAATACATTTGATGATTGGAACCGACTGCCACAGTTCATAGAACTGTTCACATTACAGGAACTAGGAAAGTGTTTAGTTAAAAAAACTGTGTTTGGGGGAACTAAACTAGCTTGTATTTCAGAATAGGGTCAAAAAGAGAACTTCCAGTGAGGTAGAAAAATATTTACTCCACATGGAACATGGAAAACGGCCATAAAGGCATTCACCTGTTGTCTGCAGTGTTTTGTTGACTTGATGATATGTAATAGAACTTGTCATAGAAAATTTAGTCAAATGTAAAAATTCTTAATTGTGCATTTACATTTGTCGTGGAATAAACAATGGTCTTGTCAAATTTGTCAAAGATCAAGAAGCAGAGTTTCAGATCCCAAAGTAAGACTTTATTGAATGGGACAACAAAGCCATAATGAGAGCTGCCACATCTGAGTCTTTGTCTGTCCAGGCAGCCTTATTCTTACACTTTGTTCAAACAAAAGTCAGTCTGATTGGTCTTATACCACTAGTTTTGCTACACTGAAATCATACTACTCTTGGACCCCCAAAACTTTTTCATTTCAACCTTATTTTCACCCTTTCTCTAAATGCAGCTGTCTTCTTGGACATTCATCATACTAGTTTGTGCCAACCATTCTTGAAACTCACCCAAAGCTAACTGGTTCACTCGAGATCATCGACGCTGCCCAATGGAAATCATATGACTCAAGTAAAAGTAAAAAAGTAGTCTGCAGAAAAACGTCTCTGGTTATGTATATAACCTTGTTCCTTGAAGGAACGAGACGCTGCGTCGACGAGACGCTACGGGAACGCCCTCAGCGTGACGGCTCTGAACAGTGTGTAGAATCAGCCAATGGGACATTGCGACGTCAAAGGCAGGTG
>JAUCMT010000002.1:522032-533732 GCA_032357475.1 Enteromius thamalakanensis
TCTGTGAAATCTTCAATAAAGTCTGGAGAGTATTTTGGAGGCCTGTAAATAATGATAAATAGAATTCGTGGAGCACCATTCAGCACAATCCCAAGATATTCAAAAGACAAGTACTGAACGAAAGACACTTGCTTACATTGATAGACATCTTTAAATAGAGCATCTATGCCTCCACCTCTCCTAACAGCTCTGCAGACACTCATGAAAGTAAAGTTAGGAGGGGCTGTTGCACTGCAGCTGTCTTCAAGCCATGTTTCTGTTAGAAACATAAAATCCAGGTTGCATAGGTTATTAAATCATTGATCAGAAATGATTTTTTTTAGTGGCTGCTGTATATATTTTGACTGCTATATACTATACCTCTATCAAAGAAAAATCAGGCTCATATGTTTTTGTTAACTGTTGTTTCATTTATTTTTCCTATTATTTTTCTAGAGGCTTAAACGTGGATTTTTGCAGCATTGATCCTGAGGATCAGGTCAAACATACAGTTTCAGGTTTTAATGACATCGGCCCAGAATTCAACATAACATTACGAGTGAGTCAATAACAAGATTAAGCTGATATATTTTGGGTTGCCTCTTAGCAATGAGAACTACAGCTATCTGAAGCATGTCTTTCTGCAGGTTTCAACAGGAACCTTCCCAGTGGATCAGGCTTATCTGAGCGTCTCGCTGCCGGTCGGCACTAAAGCTGGAAATCCTTTATTATATGTCACATCAGTCCACACCACACCTGTAAGCATTACACTCAATTAAAATGTATCAGGAAAAGTTTATTATTTTCTATAATTTTCTTTACAGATGACGTATTTGACTGCACTAGTATTTATCCTGTATTTACCAGACTGGGATTAAAGATGTGTGTTTGTGTAGGTTGTAAATGTGCGGTGTGACAGCAGCCGTCTGACCGACCCTTTGAACATCAGAGAGAAGACACACACTGCCAGCTTCACTAAAGAGAGCTTCAGAGGGACAGCAGAACTGGTCAGTGTGTGTTTATATGTAGTTATACATGCTGTAATAGGGGCTTGCTGGGTTTTAACATCATTATAATAAATGTTTCTTAAGCAAATCAGCTGATTAGAATGATTCCATTATGCTAAAAAAATCAGATTTAATCATATTAATAAATTACAGTTATTTCAAATTACAGTACCATAATATTTCACAATATTAGTGTCTTTACTGTATTTTTGATCACATAAACGTCTTGGTTAGCAGGAGACACATTTCTTCTTCTAGCACATTACAAATCAGCATCACAACAGAAAAGCAACAAAACCATAAAACATCTCAAATTTGTGACATTTTAAGATTTCTCCTTAAAATACTTGTATCTCTATTTGAGCCCTCTTTTTTTGTGGTTCATTTCTGTCTGTTTCTAAAGTTTTTTTATTATATTGCTTTTCTGTTATCTATTAATCCATACGTAGTTTATTATTGAAAGATCCTTTGTATGTTTTGTATGTTCAGTAATCTTTATTGTATATTATTGTAAAAACTACATTAAGAAAACTATCAAACGAAAAAGATAGAGAGAAAACATACTGAATATTCACCATAACGCACAATGGATTTTATATCGTCATATTTTTAACTAAATAAAAAAGCAGGATTACATTTAATTTTTATGATATGGTTACCAATCTAGGATCTTCACTAACCCTCAAAGATCTGAATGGTTCTTCCCACAATTTTTATCAAAACATTTAATCGCTCAAATTTTTTTACAAGACATTTGTTTAATAGACATTTAGAAAATCGTACCAATCCCACACACTATTTTGAACGGTGCATAACTTTTTTTCCCCCCAGGATTGTAAGACAGCAAAATGTGAAACCATGACTTGTGTTCTCAAAGATCTGGAGATGAAGAACAACTACTTTGTAAACATCACCACTAGGATCTGGAATGGCACCTTTGCCTCTGTAAGTGTCTCTCGCACTGCTTAAACTCTCTATTTCTGTTATCTGTCCTGAGCAGATGCTTTATCCGTCTTTATTTCCTTCCAGGCTGATTTTCAGACAGTTTCAGTGGCTGGAAGCTCTGAGATACAAACATCTCAGCCTGATCTCATAGTCGTCACACACAACCAACAACAGGTCAGTTCCTCCCCTGACTGGTTTAATCTTGAAGGTTAACTGACAGATCTTTTCTGTTCTTCAGCTGAACTAATTGGGAAGTTGGTTTTTGACCAGTGTGCTTGTTTTAAGCACTTTTGTTATGTTTCCCATAAAAAGCCATAAACATTCTTAGAATGACATACTTAAGAAGCGGAAGTTTGGAATTAAGTTGTTTAATGTCTTTAATATATTTATATACTAAATATATTATACAAATATAAATATATACAGTACAATATGTGTGTTTACATCACAGTACACACACAAATATTATATAAACAAAAACTTGTATTTTGGATTTATTCTGATTAATGGTTCTTTGCCCAGCACAATATTAACAATAATCACCAAAGACTGTATATATACTGTATATGGGTGTGTTGATATGCTTTATCTAATCTTTCCTGACTCAGATAAAAATTACAGTGAATAAAAGAGGAGCGATTGGAGATATTCCTATAGGTATAATCATAGGAAGCGTGATTGGTGGCCTGCTACTTTGGGCTCTAGCTACAGTGATCTTATGGAAGGTACGAGCTTTTGTTTTAGCATGGATTGCAACTGTACTAATATACTACTACACTGAGACACAATTTTGACCAAGTAAAATGCTTTATTGTAATAATATACAGTACCGATGTCCCACCAGGTTGGCTTCTTCAAGAGGAAGAAGCTGCCACAGGGAAATATACCGGATCCGGCAGAACAAGAGGGTCTGTGTGAGAATCCAGCATGAACGGCACATACACGCTCACCTCTGTGACTACTTGAGAATAATATTACCTCCAAACGCACAGATTAATAACTGATATTCAGTTTACTGCCATTCAGCTCCTGCCAGGAGGTCTGGGGCTTGTGAGAATATTACTGTATTTCAAGGGTTACTTCACCCCAAAATGAACATTTTGTCATTAACCACTCACCCTCATGTTGTCCCAAACCTGTAAAAGCTTTGTTCGTCTTCAGAACACAATTTAAGATATTTTGGATTGTAAAAACATCTTAAAAAATGACTCAATTGTTATTTTGGAGTGAAGCATCTCATAACTGATGAGTGTTGTTCATGCATTTGCTCGTTCGGTGCTCACTTGTACTTAGGCCTCAAAAGAATGAATGAATGTGTTGGTACACGCATCTCTTTAAAGACGGAGGGGGTGGGTGAATGTCTGAGGTTTA
This sequence comes from Enteromius thamalakanensis, assembly GCA_032357475.1. Classification (NCBI taxonomy): domain Eukaryota; kingdom Metazoa; phylum Chordata; class Actinopteri; order Cypriniformes; family Cyprinidae; genus Enteromius; species Enteromius thamalakanensis. The sequence continues at coordinate 525,335 of JAUCMT010000002.1, forward strand.
TGCCTTCCTGCTCGTTCTGGCTTGCTTCAGATTGTACTTGGTTCTCAGTTAAAATATGACAAATAATTCTGTGTTTTGCTGTTTTCTCTTGTTGGTGTGTTTTCTGGAGACACAAACCCCAGTACGATTACACACACACACACACACACACACACACACAGTGGTTCTAACTCCTCGATGTGAAACACTTAATATGAATGACTCGTTCTGTCCTGAATGTTCAAGCCCCGAGGGGAAAATTTAATTATGTTCTTTAAACTTTGTTTTGGTTGGCCTGCTTTCTTTTTTCCCTCTTCTTTGTGTCTATCCTGGAATAAGCATATCTTATAGAGATTAATGATTATTAAGTTTGTGTTTACCAAAGCAATTATTGCTCAATATGATGCTAAATATCTTAAGTCACACTTATAATGAGGATGTCAAAAAACATTTAAAATAACTTTTGTTTTTCACATTTCCAAAGCTTTAAGAATTAAAATTGGTCATATTTTTATTTATAATTTCCTACTTATCATTATTATTATTTTTGAAATATTAAACATTAAATAATTATGAAAACAAAAAATAGATTTACATTTAGTACATCTATTGTTGATCTGTGTGCCAATAAATTTAGCAAAAGTTTTTTTTAATCATATTGTGTTGATTATAGGTGAACTTTCACCTGTTCAGAAGTACTTCCCTAAACAAAAAAGTAATATCCTTCAAGTTGATTTTAAGTATACTAAATTAAAGTTTATAAAGTATGTTATGGGTATACTTTATGAAGTAAGTATGCAAATGTCTGTGTACTAGTGGCATACTTGTAAGTGTACTGTTTTAATACTCATTGGGAATAAATTGGCCCACTTTCTAGTATATAAAAGTTTTAAGTATACTTTAACAGTAGTAAACTTTGAGTACACAACTAAGATGTTTTTCACTTGTTTTGCAGCAAGACTTTGAGAAAATATTTGAATGCAAACACTTCTCACACCAAGAGTTGTTTTGTAGAACGTCAACTCTATTACCACAAAATCAAAAGGAAATCAGAATTCATCACTGATCTCTCATTGGGTTATTTAAAGCTCTATTGAGCACGTTTTTATTAGCGTCATGTCCTCTGAGGTTTATGCGTGTAGGTGGAGTTTTTGGAAAAAAATGTTAAAAAGCTATCAATTCTGTTACACTATTGTCAGCACTGTTACTCTACCTTGGAAACAGAGTTTAAAGGCAACGGACTTCAGACAACAAATGTATAGAAATCACTCTTATAGATAAGCACTTGACCAAAATTAATGAAGTAAATACTAGGGAAGGCTAGTCAGCTTGCCTCCGTTTAGTGAGAAAAGCCCACTTATCACCTAAATTAGAAAAAAAGCTCACTGTATATATTGGGGAGATTGGTCAGTCAAATTCCAGGGGGCGGGGCCACTACATAGGCACGCCCCTGACCATACATGGTTGCGTTTGGAGGTGTGAGGTTGGGTTCAGTTTATCTGAGCTGAGGTGTTCGATTTATCCGCCCTCCTCTTCCTTCTCCTCCGCTGGTTCGCTCACACTCACTGGTCTGAATGACACCGGAGAGCTCGGCGCTGGGTGACACTGTGGACTTAAAATGAATATTCTGCAGGGACTTATCGCTGTTCTGTGTAAGTATGCAAACGTGCAGCTTTATTTGTATTACAATATTGTCCTGCTGTAAAACGGAATGACAACAACGCTGAACGTACAGCTGAAGGAGACGTAAATAAGTCAAGCTCAGTGCAAATGAGAAAACACTTATTATAGGAGAGTAATGAGTTATGTGTTTATCAGTCTTAGCCTTTTTGCTTCCTTCAGCAGTGTCTGTGGGTAATTTTTGTGACAACTATGAAATTATGCAATATCACACTTTTTTTGTGTTTTATCACATGTAGTAATAGCCCTACATGTAGTTATGCTAACAAAAGGGTTATAAGTTGACGGTTTCTTTATTTTTTAATAAAATAAAAAGTGTAAGATTTGAACAAATATGCATTTTAATTCTAAGTCTACATTTTTAATATGTACCGGGATATAGCCAAGTTTGACAGTTTCATTTAATTTAGTAAACTACATTTAATTAATAAAGTACAGGTCTGGAAAGTAATACATGTTTAGAAAGAGCATTTAATGTATTTAATGTAACGTTTTTTTTACCATTGCCCATAAGACCGTCCTTTAGCAATGCAATTCTTCAGTGTTTTGTTTGATTGTCATTTGCATTCAATTTTAAATCTGTGAAATAGAAGTCGATGAATTAGTTGAAACTGTGCAGTGGATTTCTAGTTCCCATCATGATTTGCACAGGACTGAATCTAGATTTAGATTATTGAGATTAGGTGTTATTTATGTGTTTTGAGTAAAAGTAAAGGCATGCTATGCTTTAATGTTCAGTAATGCGGGGCATTTAAAAGTTTCCATTTTCTGTTTCTGTTTAAAAATAGGACAAGTGGTGTATGATATGATAGATGCTTCATTCTTGTTAATAATGTCAGTGTTAGTAAACATTTAATTGTTATTTGTATTTGCATGCATGAAATACAGTATGAATGAAATATGAATTAGCAGTCATCTTTAGTATGTAAGCACACGCTGGGCTTACAGACAGTGTGCATGACAGCAACACTTAACCAAACCACATCTACACCTCAGCGCAGCGTTAAACACACACACGTCATCCACAGAAACTAAATGTCTAGTATAGTTGCATGACTCCAAATTCTAATTAAATATGTAATATGTTAATGCAACAATGGAATTTTTTTTGTAGTGCAAGGGCAAAAGCATGCTTATTTTAGTCTCTTTGGGGAACCAAACATGGTTCTCTTAATAGCACTGAAGGCAACACCCTTATTTTGATGGTTGTGGCCAACACTAGTGTTATATGTATATATGCTCTACATATATATATAAAACATTTTTTTTGATTAGGATTAGTAATAATTGTGACTTTACCCACAGCTTGGTAAAAAACATCATGGTTAAACGATGCAGGATGGTTCGGTACTGAATGGTATCAAAGATCAGCGTCTAAACTGGCTTACTGATCATAATGAGGGCAGTGGACTGGAAGCACATCCTCTCTTTAACCCCACAGTCTGACCTCTCCTTCTTTTGTTTCAGTTCAGCTCTGTTCATGACTTAATTCATCCTCTGTCTCAGTTCATGTGGCCATCAGCACTGCTGCTCGCTGTTTAAAGGCTGTCTTTGTGTGTTGACTGTCTCTTTAAGTGATGAATGGATAACTCATATGGAAGACATATTCATATTAAAACGTTAACAGGAAGACCAGATTACCAAGATAGATGAAGATGGTTAAATATTCACAGGAGACTTGACTCATCAGAGTGAAGCTACTGTATTAGTGCTTCTAGAATGTGGTATGGGGTGCTAATACTCATCTTCTGTGCAGAACAATAACAAAAAAACACAACTGAAGAAAGAAACCCAAACAACAGATGCTTCCACATGTAATCTAACATGATCATCAGACATAAAACAGCATCAAAACGGTAACGTTCTGGAATAAAGAATCGACCGATGAACGGGTAATCATGAGCTTTGGGGTGTTGATCAGCTCAGTCCAGTTCATAGTCTCTTTTCAGCTCTTTCTTCGAAATGTTTTTTATTTTTTTATTTATGAAACTTACCCAAATTCAAGTTTTTAATAAAAGAATGCATGTGTCACGAATGTTCACTCACGGTGTGCGCGTCGAGCCTCTCAGCAAGGCAGAGAATGGAGGAGACAGGAACTTCTTGCAAAACATTTATTTCTAAGAACCAGTACAAATACGAAATGCTGACGGGGCAGCAGCACAGCAACACGCTCGGGAGAACATACAGACTTTAACACGACATGAATTCAAACCAAAAGACAACGGTATTTAAAGACATCCAAATCAATTCAAAAGAGGGGACAGGTGCAAAAACAACAGGTGAGACAATCAAACTAATGAGGGAGAAACCAAAAAGACACGAACATCGGGGGAGACAGGACATGACAGGAACACAATGTGACAGCATGAAGCTAATAAAATGTTTTTGTTTACAAGCAGAAACTCTGTGTTTTTTTTATTTTTGTGTTATATTCAGATATTAATGTAACAAATTAATACCTAAACAGAGACATAGTGTTATACGTAAAGAGTGAGGTAAAGTTAAAAACATACGAGTATGAGTATATATAAAGTGGACCAATTTAGTGCCAAGGATATTGAAATATTGATCTCCTGCCACTCCTGACCCAGAGCCCAGCCCACCATCTCCCGAGTCCGAGCCTGAGCCCACCGATGATGAAGAGTCAATGCCCGACGCGACTCAAGAGTCATCGCCAGTAAGATCAACAGAGCTGAGGATCGCCTCGAAGCATGAGCCTCGAACGTCCAATCAGATGTGAGATATATAGCAAATGAGCTCGCCATGGTGGAGAATGCCACGGACACCCACTGCACCAAGGCTGAGAGTGAGCTGGATACATCTGGGGCTGCAAGAAAGGGACCTTATTGACTGGGAGAATGAACTGGAGCGTGATTCTACCCCTTGTCTCTGCCCCTTACCTCTGCTGATGCCGTCAATATTCCAGTGCGAGCTCATCAAGAGTCCCCTGTACCTGTTTCTCAAGAACGCCCTTCTGAACTAAGCCCTCTAGAGATTCAAAAATGAACGCCCTCCCACCCTTTCCTGTCTCCTCCACCTCTGGTGCCCCACTGCTTACTCTCAGCCCACCACCACTGTGCTGGATTCACCATGGGTCTGCCAGTCACCATCTGTGTCATGATCCCTCATCTCCGCCTCCAGCCTCCATCCCTCCGGGTGTCAGGCTCCTCCTTACCTCCAGCTCCACCGTAACCTTCAGGATCCCCGTCTCTGCATTGGTCGCTGGCGCCATCTGCTTTGCCTTGGCAAAGTGATTGTGGGTGGAGGGAGTGAATAAACAGAGCTCTCTCCACCTTAAATACCAGTACTGAGGTGAGACCCTTGAGCAAGGCACTGTTCCCCCAACTGCTCCCCGGGCGCCACAGCAATGCTCCGGGTGTGTGTTTTCTTTTCACTGCTGTGTGTGTTCACTTGGATGGGTTAAATGCAGAGCACAAAATCCTAGTATGGAACACCTGGCCACATGTCACATCCTCCTTTCCTTTCCTTAGTGTGTGTGTGTGTGTGTACTACCCTGCCTATCTGTTTGCTTCTCTGGATTATTCGAAGGATTGTTAAATTGTGAATTGCAATCTTTGTTTGTTTGTTCGTTCCTGCACCACACACCCGTGACACTAGTACACTGATATTTGTATATTGACAACATACTGTAAAGTATACTAAAATATACTTGAACTTTACTTAAGTATACTTAATAAAATAAACTTAAAATGTAAAATTAACAAGTATACTACTTTTGTTGTTGGTATAATGTGTATGTTCTCTATAAGACCAAAGGCTGATGTTTGCATGTGTCTGCAGGGTTCAGCATCGATGAAGCTGGAGGTTTTAATGTGGGGACTTCTGGAGCTAAGATCTTCTCTCAGTCAGCAACAGATCAGTTCGGTTACTCTGTTCAACAGTTCAGCAGCGGTCAAGAAAAATGGTAAGGCGTAAAATACTATTGAAATTGTGTGTTCATTTTACTACAACTGAACTATGATTTTTGTCTCTTTTATTTAGCAAACCATTTATTTAATCAAAAATAATTTTAACATTATTTATTCCTCATTACTTCCGTCTTTAGTGTCACATGATCCTTCAGAAATCGTTTTAATATGATTTGCTCAGGAATCATTTTATTTTTGTTATCAATGTATCAATGCTGAAAACAGTCTTGCTGCTCCATATTTTTGCAAAAACCATTATACAATACTATTCAAAGCTTTGGAGTAAAATGCATTTAATAAATGAATTAATTAATAATTAAATTCAGCAAAGATGCATTAAATTGATTAAAAGTGACAATAAAGACATAATATTACAAATACTTTTGTTTCAAATAAATGCTATTCTTTTTAACCTTTTATTCATCACATAATCCTGAAAAATATTAATATTATTAATTGAACAATGTATCTTATTAATTAATTAAAATACCTTTTTATCAGTAATAATAAAAAGAACCAATATTTTTATTGGTACGCTAATAATAATTGTTTGTTTATTTCAAAAGTGTTGTCATGTTGTTGGAGTTTTTGTTGGATTTACAGTGATATATTGGGAATAATGAGAAGTTCATAGCAAGACAATCTGTGTATTTTATAGTTCTAATTCAGTTTGTGTATAATTGCATTATTAAAGTCAAACAAAACTATTTATTTTCCAAACACATGTTCTATAGCAGGAACAGTAGAGATAAATATAACTAGAAAAACTAGTTCCAAGAGTTTGTTATTTTGAATGGGTCACATGACTCGAGTGACAGGCTTGTGACCTCAGTATGTACAGTACATACTGTATACTCTCTCTGATAGCTGTTTTCTCCCACTGTATCGCTCCTCTCAATACACTCCATACAGCACACACACTTCCTGTGGCCGTTAAATTGGTCCATATCCGGGAGATCACAAAGAGGCCAAGTTCCTCTAGCATCTATCTGCAGGAAAATGAAGGTCTTCCTCTAATTCCCACATAACAGCTACAGTAATGCATGATCCTAAAGCCAGCAATAAATCACACAATGTACGCCGGTACAATATACAACATTTCCTCTAAAGCACAAAGAACATTTTAATCAACATCGGGCACAACTTTCCTAACATCTGCTAACTCCATGATAGCCGCACACACGGAATGCTGGGACACCTCATATTATTCGTAGTGCTTCCTGTTCCTCTTCACTGTCTAGACAGTGTCGTCTAAATGCGTGTATTTCTTAAGAAGGACCCTGCTGTGAAGCAGCTCAATGATGAGGCATGGTGTGGGCTGCTTTGGTGACATCGTTCTGACCGTGAGTCCAGCATTAGCTGTCTGACTGCCACAAAACACACATTAGAGACCCCTAACAACCATTTCTATAAACAGTGAGTCATTATTACCCAAAGCACCCTTGTACTGCAAAACATTCGGATGAAAAGGACATTGGGTAATCATGATTCACTGTCTATAGAAATGGTTGTATATATTTACTCACATGAAAATCCCCTGAACATTTCTTACACAGAATCCCATTTCTCTTTAGAAGCACAAAAACTATGTTTTTTATTTTTGGGAAAAATATATAAAATGCTAATCTAACATAGAGAGATACTAATAAATTCTATTCTTCTAGTAAAATGCATGCTAATAAATAACTAGTTAAGAGACCCTTTACTAGTGTTACCAATTTTTTGTTGATGTGTATATACATATATATAATACATGCCCCACACACATCTGGACCCAGTTTGTGCAGTGTGCTTATACGGATTGAGGATGTTTTTTACTCTCACAGAAGGTGAAGTGATTGAGCTTGTGTTTGAGGTATGCTGTGTTTAGTCTGGGCAGAGCACCTTATCACATGATGGCAGCCTAGCAGTGATATTCTGTGTAATTTACTGGGTGTGTTTAGATGATGTAATGAATGGCTAGTGCACCTACACACATGTATTCTCAGATAGGGTTGCAAATATAAACCCCTATGTGCCACTGATCATTAAATGCTGTTTTTGCAGACCTGTCGTGTGCTCAGCAGCCTCACCTGATCCTGTGCTTCAGTACTGATCTAACACCTCTCGCTTCTCCTTAGGCTCCTCGTGGGTTCACCATGGAAAGGAACCCCTCTGAATCGAAAGGGAGAGATCTATAAGTGTGATATTATCAACCCCGGAGCCAGCTGTCAATCACTTAACCTTCAGAGTAAGCAAACGTTTCCCATCAACAGTGTCCAGAAGCAAAGTCTTGCATTTTAATAATAATAAGTCTCTTAGAAGTATTAAGTGGTAACGCTGAAGATCACTGTGGTTAATGTGCTCTCAGATTCTGTCAATGTGCCTAGCATATCCAACAGCAACAACATCAACATGAGTCTGGGTCTCACTCTGACTCCAACAACCAAAAACGGCGGGTTTATGGTGAGACCGCTGTTTTCTGTTGACTTTACATACCGTGCATGTATAGAAATTGTTAATATGAAGCCATTTTATTTTTTTAAAGGGGTCATATGACGCAGGTTTTCCTTTCTCTTTGGATTGTTATGATCTGTTAGTGCAGAGATAAGATCCCTGAAGCAAAGATTAAAGATTCAAAACCAAAGAGATATTCTTTATTAAAGTTATGTCCACACTCCTCTAAAACGACTCGTTTAAACACGCCTCCACTTTTCTCCGTCACAGAGTGGGGTTATTTTCAAACACCACCCGAATGTTTGCTCAAAGAAAGAAGGCGGAGCTATGATTCTGTCTGTAGTGTTGCTGCGGGCGCCATGTTCTGGAGACGC
>JAUCMT010000002.1:535951-548622 GCA_032357475.1 Enteromius thamalakanensis
CAGAAGCAGTGAGTATAATGTCTTTTAATGAATCTTTGCAAATGGCCTTTCCTAATAATGTGCTAATTAGCAAGTTTAATTAAAAAGATCCTCCGAGAGCGCATCGGAAAAGGTCAGCGGAGCTCGTGAATATCTAAAGGGGAAGTACACAGAGCAAAGTGATTTCAAAAGATAAAATGAGCGTTTTTTTAAACTATCGTTGAGAAATTTTAAAACAAATGATATTACAAACTTTCCATTAAGACCATAAAGAATCATATTAGTTTGCGTAAAATTGGCTTTTTATGACTCCTTTTAGAAAAGTGAGAACTAGTTTGCAGATAGATTCCACAGAAAATTCGGTAGTGCATGGTGGTCACAGACTCCCATTTTTTAGCTTCAGACTCCATCCAGTCGGAGGGTATTAGACAGGTTTGATACTTTCAGACATTTTTAGAACACATTTGTTTTCATTTGTAATTGCTCCTAGCAACAAGGCATGCATTTCAGACATATGTTTGTTGTGTTTGGAACTCATTTAAAGTCTGGTAGTGTAGTGTATGATGCTAAGTTTCCCTTTGTCACTATTTAAGTGTATGATGCCTTGTGTTTTAAAATTCTGTTCAGTTTTTAAATGTCACGTAGTGCATTCCACCCATAAAGGGATAGTTCACCCCAAAATTTTATTTTAATGTTTATCTGCTTACCCCCAGGGGCATACAAGATGTAGTCTGTGTGACTTCTTGCAGCAGGAAGGGAAAACTATGGTGGCCAAGAGAGCTGGGAAACTTAAGAAAACACATATAAACAGACAAAAACACATGCAAACTGCAAATTCTTACAATGCAACCAAACACAGAGAGGTGCTGCAAACACACGAACGCACTGTAAACACAGGAAATGTTTCAGGGGGACCTGGACCTATCTGGGACCTAATTATTTATGTTGTAAAAAGCAAAAAAGAGGCTTTCTGAGCCCAGATGTGTAGATGTATTTTCTGTGTCCACCAGCAGGGGCAATCTGGCTTATGCTTCCAGCAACTCTTCAACATTTAAAGTGACCTGAGGCTTAATTCACTTACTCAATTAAGGCCTTTGGTCTCTACAGTCTTAATCAACTCACCGCAGCTTTCCCTTGACCAGTGTTTCACAGACTTAATTAATATGTTTCCTCTCTGGTCTTTAGACCCAGTAGGGTCAGTGTTTTCATGGTACATTGACATGGGAATTCTGGATTCCTAGACCTGTGTTTTACATTATGGCACATTTATTCATCGAACTAATTTGACACTCCCAAGTCAAGTTCACAAAGCTCTATGCTAATACACTAAGAAATATATTAATTGAATCAGACTGTTATAGAAAAGAGATGTCCACAATGTGCAGTAAAATGGGATTATTGATATGTAGACGAGACAGGGTCTTCTACTAAATATGTTCATGGTCTGCATTCTCAGTCAGAGGTCTGACACTGAGATGTATTAGTGCATTATAGAAATATTTAATAAAAGCAAAACCGTAAAAACGGTTCCTTTGGTAAGAATGTCTCAGTTGTTTAAGTTAAGTTTAAGTTTTTGTTGTAATTCAAAAATGATTGAGATTGAGAACACTTGCAAGTAAAGGCCGTGAGACATAAATCCCCAAGGTTTTATTAGCAACAGTGTTTGTAGTTTGGGCAGTGGATAACTGGTGAATTTCCTGAAGCACAGGAGGTTTATTATCAAAGGGTTCATTATAAGTGACAAAACAAAACTAGAGGCCATTAATAGACTCTCCCACAGGTCTAATCATTTAGACATCACAAGGTGATGAAACGGTCTAGCGTTTGTAAGGAAAACAAAAATCAATAGACTAGCAAATATATGTCAGGTTGAGTATTTAATTTTTTTCATATTTGCAGTAGCCTCAAAATCCCAAAAATCAGGATAAACACTGACAGTTTTGGGGCTGAGATGTGATTAGATTGTGAAGTAATAACCTCTAAAACAGTTAAAACATCTTATTTGAAGTTTGACTAATCATATCTATCACTATATTTTAAATACCATATTAAACTATTTAAGATAAAGTGGACTGCACACAGACTCTGAACATTAAGATTGACTTACTGGGAGTTTGGACTGGAGGCAAACCTGCACTCTTATTAGAAAAGGACAACTGTTTTCCCAATGGACCTTTCAACAGTTAGTGTAAAGAACATTGGAATAATCCAAAGAACCCTTTTCCCCTGTAATGAAAAGATTCCATGCATGTAAATGGTTCTTCATGGAAAAACAGAGGCCAAAAAGAACAATGTTCTGCTGATGGAGCTGTTCCTAATGTCTGCTAGGCCTGATTTAAATCTAATCAACACAGCTAAGTATCAATAAAGTATCACCAATTGACCACAATGATCTTCTTTTTGACATGCACCTAATAAAGGACATCAAACCATGTTTGAGGTTCCCTGAAAGTGATAGTCAACAACCGATCCGATCTGAGCCGGACTTCCTAGTTGATAGAGACTGTTGGTGGGTTTCTAGGATCTACATGCTTAGATTCTTCTGGAAAATGAAGGCGTGTACAGTAATGATCTCATAAAACCTGTACAAACATGGCTGATATCTACAAACATTATTTTTATTTTTTATTTATTTATCCTTTATGTAACCAGGAAAAGCCCATTGAAATCTCTTTTGCAAGGGAGACCTGGCCAAGATAGGCAGCTGAGTTACATAACCATTACATACAAATAAAAAAAAAAAAAAAAAAAAGTGGTGGCTGCGAGCTTTACAATTAGTAATAAATCTCAGCGATGCATGATAGGCTGCGTCAATCGTATGAAGGCATTTAGCAGATGAATGCATATATAATATATCACCATAGTCCAGCACTGATAAAAAAGTGGCTGCCACAAGCCGTTTTTTAGCATTAAAAGAAAAGCACAGCTTATTTCGAAAATAAAAACCCAATTTTAGCCTCAACTTTCTTACTAGACAGTTAACATGAGGCTTAAATGATAGGCAATCATCATCTTTATGTTAATTTTTTATTTTATTTTTGGCAGACTCAATGTGACAGTTGTGATCACTGGTTTCACAATTCCTGCCTGACCTTACCTGTCTCTGACGAACAATCTCCATGGAACTGTGTCTTGTGTGCAGGACAAGATCCCTAAAAAAGGCATAGCCAATGTACTTCATGTCCAAATGTATATATTTTTACAATTGCACTGTATATTGGTAGGGTTTTGTGTTTTACGTACATTTTATTTGCACTATATTTGGTTTTATTACTACATGTGCATTCTGCACTATTTTCTGTTGCAAAACAAATTATTTTTTTCTTCAAAAATTGTCTCTTAAATACTGTTCATTTAGAAAGTCATTCAGAAAAGTGAATTTTTCAACTGCACTACTTTGTCATTTAAAATTGCAATTATATTAATCTTTCAATCATATTGTGTTCCACTGATTTTCTTTTCTTGTAAAATTGTTTTGTACATACTGTTACTTACTGTTATATTACAAATATATATATATTATTCACTCAATTGGACTGAAGGTGTATTTTTATATAAACATTTTTGTGTTTGCTAACTGGTTCATATGATTATATTATATAACTGATTGTGTTTTGCATTTTCAAAATTTTAAATACTGTTCCAATCAATAAAGAATGTTTACAAAAAATGTGTTGAATATTTTTTATACTTTTATATTTTGTATACTTTTGTATATCAAAAGTGTACTCATTATGACAAGCCTTCTTTCTCATTAAGAATAATATTCTCAGAAATGTACACACACAACAAACGAGTCTTAATAATATTTGAAGATGTTTACAATTGGTTTAATAGCATTATCTCAAACGGTGTCAGAGTTTAATGAATTTAAGTGGGTACAGTACATTACATGTCAAAAAATACAGTTTCTGTACTGTATATAAAATCAATACAGTAATATTCTGAAAAAACAAGCCTTGTGCATGACAGGGAATAATATTTTTTAAGATGTTTACAGTTGGTTTGACAGCTTTATCTCAAACAGTGTCAGAGTTTAATGGATTTCTATTATTTCATACATTAAAAGTTGTAAAATTTTTATAAAACCCAAAAAATGATAACTTCAAAAACTAAGTCTTGTGCATTGACAAGGATGTTTTTCTGAACATATTAGTATTGGTTGTGTAGTATAATTTTATGTAGTTTAATTGTTTAATTAATTTTCATGGTTAATTTATAAAAAATAGAGAGAGAAATCAAGCCTTGTGCAACGTAAAGGACCTATATTTAAGTCTACCTTGCCTAATTTGGGCTAAAAACATAGCAGGCGCAAAGATTAATTGGTTTGATACCGAATGTCTGTTGAATGTCAAACATCAAACTAATTTTACCGTGGTAAATAACCGAGCCATAGAGAGAGAGAGTTGCGACAACTCATTTGGTTTTGGAGAATATTTCTGTAAAGCAGTGAGAACTCTGTATTACAACTGTAGTAGCACAATTAAATTAAAATATGGTACATCTCCTAGATTTTGCTTGTCACGTGGTATTAGACAAGGATGCCCATTATCCCCTTATTTATTTTGACTAGTTTCCCAGATATTCGCTTCGTATATTTCTAATAGTGGTCTTCATGGTATCTCTATTGCTGACAAACAAATACTTATCAGTCAACTAGCTGATGATACTACGCTTTTTTTGCAAGATGCTAAACAGGTTCCTTTAGCACTGAAGTATATTCAGCAATTCTCCAGAGCATCAGGGCTGTTCTTGAACCTCTCAAAGTGCGAATTGATGTCCACCAAAGAATGTAATTTGGCTGAAATTTGTAATATTCAAATTAAAGATCAGGTTTCTTATTTAGGTGTTCTTATAACAAAAAATGAATTAGAAAGATGCTCATTAAATTTTAATCCTTTAATTGAAAGTACTCGGAAAAAATTTAATATGTGGCTCCAACGTGATCTCTCAGTGAAGGGAAGAATCTTACTAGCAAAAGCTGAAGGTTTGTCAAGATTAACTTATGCTGCTCTCTCTCTGAATGTTGACACTGCCATTCTTAAAAAGATTGATACAATGCTTCTCAACTTTGTTTGGAAGAATAAAACTCATTTTATTAGAAAATCTGTACTGATGAACACCATTGAGAAAGGGGGATTGAACTTTCTTGATTTCTCCACTTTAAACAACACCTTTAAGATAAATTGGATAAAAAACTTCATCAATAAGCCCTCATCTATATGGAATCTGATCCCTAATGTTATTTTTTCTAAACTAGGTGGTTTACGGTTTTTATTAATCTGTAACTATAATATCATGAAAATCCCTGTCAAACTATCTCTTTTTCATAGGCAAATGTTATTAGCTTGGTCCCTCATTTTCAAACACAATTTTACACCTCACTCATATCTAATCTGGAACAATAAGAATCTACTGTATAAACACAAATCTATCTTTTTTGAAAACTGGTTTAAAAATGGTATTATGTTTGTATCTCAACTTTTCAATCAGAATGGTTTGATTTGTAATTACTCTGAATTTTTAGTTAAGCATGGAATTCCTGTTAGTCCAAAAGAGTTTGCCATTGTTGCTGATGCAGTGCCACATGGAGTTGTCATGCTGTTTAGAGGTCTTTCTTTTCCAATCTCATGTCACTCAGTGGATCTTTGCAATACTTATGTTGGAAGGCAGTGCCTTTCATCATCCAAGTCAAAAAACAATAAGAAAATTAGAGTGTTACTTCAGAGGGAGTCTATTTCTGTGCCTTATGTAATCTCTTATTGGGATAGTTTTGTAAGTGATATTCCCTGGAAGAAAGTTTGGTCATTACCTCACAAATATTTAATTACTAACAAAATGAGAGAAATAGCGTTTAAGTTGATTCATAGAGTTTATCCGGATAAGTGCTTTCTTAAAAGACTGAAGAAGGATATTGACACCAACTGTTGTTTCTGTTTAGATAACCCTGAAACTTCTCTACATTTATTCTGGAATTGCTCTTATACAACATCATTTTGGTGTGACATTCTTGACTTTGTCAAATGTTATGTGAATCCTAATTTTGAGTTTACTTACAGAAATGTTATTTTTGGTTTTCACAAATGTGGAAAAAATTGTGATACTTATCTCATAAACCTTTTTTTCCTGTTTGCTAAATATCATATTCATAAATGTAAATTTTCTAAATGCAAACCTCTTTTTTTAAGATTTAAACTTGAGTTGAAAATGTACTTTGATTCAATTGAGTCATCAAAGAACTTAAAAGCAATAAGAACGATGGCTTTGCTAAAGGACTTTGCACTTCCTTTGGACTGAAAGACTGAGACCCTGGACAATTCTTGTGTTGTTATGGTATTATGGTAAATGATGGCATTTGTTATTGTTTGCTTTTCACAAGCTGAATAAAAAAAAAAAACTCAGTTGACGCCAATGGACCATTTTTTTTTTACAGCAATGGCTGTTCATGGGGCGTTCAGTTCCTGGAAGTTAGCGCCGACTGCAGAGGCGCCATAGAGTCACAACAGAACTAGTCTCAGCCTCAGACTATAGGGGAGGCTATAAAGTTGCATGTACGTTTGTGGTTCGTGTTCATCTTGCTTTGTTTCAGTTTTTCCTTGTTTATTATTAAATGTTCATTGTTCAAGAGAATTCCTGCCTCCTGTGACAAAAACATGTTTCGTCCTTATATGAAGAATAAGTGATTTATTTCTTGTGATTATTATAGGAATTTTGGTAAGGGATAACTACTAGTTTGGAAAAAAATCTCTTGTTTATGTTGTCTTTATCAATGTCCTGTCATTCTGTATAATCCAGTATACATTTAAGCTTGTTTGTAGAGCAGGCAATATTCACGACCAATGCAACTAACTTGAAAAGCAGTGAATGGTAGAGTACCACAAATATATTTTTGGCATTCACTCAAATAGTACAAGAAAAACTCCAAGATAGCATTTTCGTGATTTTAAACAAAAGAAAAAAATTGAGAGAGACTGATAACAGAGAAAGATAGACACTGTATTAGATACACCTTTGCATATTTTTTGTAATATATATATATATATATGCAAATTTAATGCGTCATTACAGTTTTGTGAAAAGGGTCCATTGTAAAGACTTTTTGGCACACCCCTACCTCTGGACACGCCCAAAAGAGTACTTGAGCAACTGATGACAGACAGTTCACAAGTCCAAAAGGAGACAATAAACACAGCGAAGAAAACATATGATCAGGAAACAGCTGTTAAAAGGAACCAGTGTTTTGTGGAAACGCAGCATTTGGATTCAATTAAGTCCAGAAAAGACACTTTCAACAAGGAGGACAAGGTTTGTTGTTGTTTTTTACAAAATACTTAAAACGTTAAATTGTACTTAGTAACTATAATTTAATAAAAATATTTGACCACAGTTAGAGTAAATCAGTTAAATTACTGCAATGGCAGTTTAAATCGGTTCATCGTCAGCAATGTTTGCCAGTTTTCACCAAATTTAGCTTTCCTCAGTTAATGACATTTCAACTTTTATTAAACCTTACTATTTGAGGAAAGTTAAAGTTGAAATTGACTGTGTCAAATTACACAACTAAGACTTGAACCCATAGGTAGGTAACCATCTTCAGTTTGCAATAATACATGTGTCTATTGTACTTAAAATTTAAAAAAGAAATCTCTCTGAAATGTTAGTGATTTGTTTAAAAGGTCGTTCAGGTATTCAGTGATCTCTATCACACACACAAACACACATTTTCACTTTCGGTTCACTCAAAACACACCATAAGGAAATAATATCTAGCCCAGAATATGCATGGAATTTAGGACAGAGGTGTTTCTCAATTGCTTCATAACGCTATTGGTTTTTATTACATATTGTTGTCTGTAATTATTAATATTACAATGTGAATACAGGAAATAAAAAAGTGAAGATAGTGGAACAGAATTTCACAATACACACAATATTCAGTAATAAATAATAATATCAAAAGCAAAATTAGATTTAGGTTTTATTGCACATTTAACTGATTGGGGGGGAAAAAACGACGAAGTAAAATGGACATGGATTCAAGTAACCTGCATGGTTGATAAGTTTTTCTTTTAGTTTGGCAGATGTTCTAAGAAAAGAATATGTTTCCGTAGACTGTAAATCTTGTTAGACTGGTTCTACACCTATGTATATATAAACAGTAAGAGTTCAAGTCTCTGGAGTAATAACTTGATACTCAAGCATAACTCAGATGATGAATGAAAGCTAAATAAACACTGAGTTGTCTAGATAGACTTGTGTTATATACATATAATCTTTTTTCAGAATAAGAGCTGCTAGAATAAAAGAGTGTATCCAAACCTGATAGTTGAATCAATTGACTGATGCTCTGCAGTATGGGTAAGAAAAACAATCAGATTTTCCACATTGATTGTGACTTGCTCTTATGTTGCATGTTATTGATGACAATTTTTATGTTTATTCTAGATCACAGACTGACCATTCTGTTTTGTGGAAACTCTGCTGCAGTCCAGTTTCATAGCAATAATCTTCTACTTGGAGAAACATTACCAAATATTAAAAATGTAGCAGAATCCAGCACTGTTCCTTTGCAGATGAAGGAATCAGGACACCACGTCTCGGTAATCAACCTGATTGGCTTACAAGAAACTGCACTTGATCTGGATGCCCTCACTGCACAACTAGTGAAGGAAAATGAAATCATTGCCTTTGTCTTTGTTGTGAGACTGGGCCAGTTAACAGATGCTGATAAGATGGGTGTTGAGTGGCTTCAGAGAGTGTTTGGGGACAGAGTTCTTCAGTTTGTGATGATTCTCTTCACCTACGAGACCCAGGAGGAATCTGATTCTATAATAGATGATCTGAAGAAAAACTCTCTTCTGGAGCGACTCGTTGAAAAATGTGGTGACAGATATCATATTTGCAGCAAGAGCATGAACAACCAGTCAGAGATGAGAGTCCTGATTAACAGGATTGAGCAACTGTTTGTCGATAATAAACAGCAGAGCTATACTAGTGAGATGTACAACACAGCTTTAAGAGAGAGAGAAAACCTGCAAAACAGGACAGATCAAAGTGGTAAGAACACAGATTTGGTTTCATTGAAGTGAAGTTTTTGCAAATAAACAAATTTAGAGTAGGAGCGTGGTCGATTAATTAAAGCTGGCACCGCATCACCTAATCAATCTCCTCATTACACCTGCCCAATCAAATCCCGTTCTACCCTCTATAAATAGCCCGTCCTCTTTCCTTCCTCATCCCGCCTTTTACGCATTCCTCCTCCAACCCTTCTCCGCCATTTAGCTGCTCTCACACCTTCCCTTCCGGGGGGCATGAAAGGACAGAGCAGGAGCTCTAGCCCTAGCTAGGGTACAAGCCTCTAGGGTTCGGTGTCAGTACGCCACATATGCTAAACTTTATCTTTCTTGATTATGAGGAAGCGCGAACTCTTGAACTGGACTATTGCTCAGTGCTCCAAAGTCCTCTTTTCAGATGAGAGCAAATTTTCTATTTCATTTGGAAACCAAGGTCCTAGAGTCTGGAGGAAGGGTGGAGAAGCTCATGAATCCAGAGCTGTATTCACTGTCTGTGATGATTTGGGGTGCAATGTCATCTGCTGGTGTTGGTCCATTGTGTTTTGAAAAACCAACGTCACTGCACCTGTTTACCAAGAAATTATGGAGCACTTCATGCTTCCTTCTGAGTTTGGTGGGTTTTTGAATTGGTGATTTAAATTTTAGCCTAAATCATCACAATTAAAAGAACCAAAGACTTACACTACTATGTGTGTATTAAATTTATTTTATACACAAGTTTCACAATTTGAGTTGAATTACTGAAATATATCATCTTTACACTGTTTTTACACTCAAAGTTTTCTTTTTATTTTGTGGTTTGGTATGCATGACTGTTGGATGATTGACTTTCACAGAAAGAATGCATTCCTAACCAAAAATGGAGGTCGTCCTGGAGCCACTAAAGTGATGGTGGTGGTAACTGATGGAGAGTCACATGATGCAAGTCTGAGGAACATGGTTATCCCAGCCTGCGAGAACCAAAACATCACTCGCTTTGGAATTGCGGTTGGAAAAAAAAGATATACATTAATTTATGGTTCTTTTTATTCAGTATATTTAATGTTGTGAAGAACTGGATTTTTGCATGTTTTAGGTGCTTGGATATTACTTAAGGAATGACATTGACACAAGCAAACTCATCGCTGAGATTAAGTCAATAGCCAGCAATCCAACCGAAAAATACTTCTTCAACGTGTCTGAGGAGGCGGCGCTCATAGAGATTGTCGGGACTCTTGGAGATCGTATCTTCAACATTGAAGGTCTGTGATGATGTCGATTTCACTATATGATGTGTATCATTATATTTGTTAATATAACAGACGTGGGTCTCTGTGTTGTCTGTTTAGGTGTTGGGAAAGCTTCTGGGGATAATTTCAAAATGGAAATGTCCCAAGTCGGATTCAGCGCACACCAGACCAGAAACAAGGTCCCAGCTCTATCTGTCAATGTGTTTCCTTTTTTTTTTCCTTCTGCTGGTTTTTATTGACTTTTGGTTGTAGGACGTGATCTTACTGGGAGCAGCTGGAGCGTATAATTGGATCGGGACCGTTGTGCACCAAACTGCTCAGAAATCAAATGTTTTACCCAAAGCTGCTTTTGAGAAAGTCTTGGATGACAGAAATCACAGTTCATTACTTGGTAAGTACCGTATATATGCAGATTAGATTAAATCACTGAGGAAATTCATATTACTGATTGCTTGTAAAGCTATGCTATGCTAATCCTTACCAAAAATAGTATACTTCAAGTTTATTTTATTAAGTATGCTTAAGTAATGTTCAAGTATATTTTATACTTTATGTAGTAAGTATACAAATATCAGTGTACTAGTGGTCTACTAGTAAGTGTAATATTTCAATACACCTTAGGACTAAAATTGCATAATTCCTACTGTATACAGTATACTTTAAGTATAACAGTAGTAAACTTTGAGAGCACAACTACTTTACATCAATATTTGAGCTTGTACTGCAGCTACACTATAACTGATAGTTTACTAATGAAATACTTGAAGTAGGATTTTTAGTGCACTTTAAAGTATAGTCTTAGTAAACTACAAGTATATAAATATTAAATAATGTAAAGTGGATGAGTCGATTAACACAGAGCTCGTCAGTGGTTCTTACCTCTTCATCGGTCAGTACAGAAGATGAGTACTAGCGCCTCCTACTGTGAAACAATGAAAACATTCTCAGAGCACATGTAGTACACTTTTTATTTTTAGATTAAAAGAAGTATACTAATGTAACACTTGAATAAACTTTTTTTTTGTAAGGGAAGCTGAAATGATAAAAACATCCTTAGATCAAGATAAAACAAGATAATTCTTTAAAACATGCAAAATATTACAACGAGGCATGTAAAATA
Source organism: Enteromius thamalakanensis (assembly GCA_032357475.1). Taxonomy (NCBI): domain Eukaryota; kingdom Metazoa; phylum Chordata; class Actinopteri; order Cypriniformes; family Cyprinidae; genus Enteromius; species Enteromius thamalakanensis. The sequence goes on from JAUCMT010000002.1 coordinate 547,354, forward strand.
TAATATAAGTGTATTTTTGTTGTTCACTTGTTTTTCATATTTTGAGAAAATAGGGTATTAGAATAAGAACAATATACTTTATATTCAAGATCTGATATGTGTCAGAGAGAGCAGGTCTTAAGTAGATGCTTAGACATTGTAAAGAGAAAACAATTTTGGCTGTTCTCCGTCTGGTGTTCAGGATACTCGGTGACGTCTGTGAGCGACGGCTCGTCTGAGTTTTACGTGGCCGGTGCTCCTCGAGCTCTTCACAGAGGACAGGTTGTAGTTTACACTCTGAACAGCCAGAATCAGCCGGTCATCGTAGATTCACAGAGAGGAGATCAGGTACTGGTCTGTCTGGGATCTTTAACCAGCTTCAGCTCAGCCCTGTCTTAGATCATTGTGGTGTGTGGTTTGCAGATCGGCTCTTATTTTGGCAGTGTTCTGTGTCCTGTTGATGTGGACGCTGACGGAGTGACCGATCTGCTGCTGGTCGGAGCACCCATGTACATGAGCGAGGACAAATCTGAGACAGGGAGAGTCTACCTCTTCACCATTACCAAGGTGCTTTTTTTTTCTTATCTGTGAATGCCCTCCTCTTTCTCCTGTTATGAGCCACACTACAACCTACTAATAAACAATAGAAGCATGGGGGTTAGTACAATATTTAGTGGCCTTAATGAATAAGTACTTATTTTTAAATTAACCATTTGATACAATGCACCTGTTGTGTACATACATGTTTAACATCGCACCTTTATTTTTAAAAATACCTATTATGTAATTACATCTGTAATTAACCTCTGTAATAACACTGTTGACCCATCCTCTTTAACCTACTGTTAAACCTACCCATACCTCCATACCTGTCCCTAACCATACCCGAATCCCACCTCTATAGCAGCAGAAGTGTTTTGCACACTTAGAACATAGTAGTTAAAGGCCCCTAATATAAAGTGGGACATTATTTTAAAGGGGTCATATGATGTTGCTAAAAAACACTACGCCCATTCCCATAACAAATTATTTGTGACATAGATTGTGGGCGGGCATTATGCAAATATGTTACTTAGTGACGTGAATCCGTAACAGAAAAAGATTCGAATTGCTGATGACTCGTTTAGGCGAATATGAGCCGACTCTTTTTTTTTTGATAGACAATAACTTAATTTATCATGCAGATTTTAGAGATCAGTTTATGTTGCTGCATGAAAGGTCATACTTGAAAAGGCATAATAGGGGCACTTTAAGTAAAAAACACATTATTTTCACATACTGTGTATTATT
>JAUCMT010000002.1:571148-593109 GCA_032357475.1 Enteromius thamalakanensis
CGTCTCCAGAACATGGCGCCTGCAGCAACACTACAGACAGAATAATAGCTCCGCCTTCTTTCTTTGTGGAAACATTTAAACCCACTCTGTGACGTAGAGGCGTGTTTAAACGAGTCATTTTAGGAGAGTGTGGACAAGTCATAGCTTTTATAAAAGAATATCTCTTTGGTTTTGAAACTTTAATCTTTGCAACTTCAGAGATGTAGTGAAAGAAAAAGTTGAAACTGCATCCCTTTAATTGAAATCATACGTTCTTGACCGTCCTCAGACGCCAGGTCCTGTGAAGACATCACATGCCGGGAGGGACGGACGTGTCTGTGGGACAAGCGGACAGGACGGGGGCGCTGCCTGGTATGCGAGGACACCTGTGAGGAGAGCCGTCCCGGAGACAGCGTCTGCGCCAGCGACAACACCACCTACCCCAGCGAGTGCGCCATGAGGCAGGCCGCCTGCTCTTTGGGGCTGGTCCTGGAGGTCAAACACTCGGGCTCCTGCAACTGTAAGTAGAGGATGCTAAACCCATGTCCCGCATTCCCTTCCCTGCCGAAAACACCCCTCTTTCTTGCCCTTGCCCCCAACAACAAACACGAGGACTGTCAGAGAGAGAGAGAGCGAGCGAGTCAGCTTCCTCTCACAAAGGCGATGTGATGTTAGAAGCGTCCGGGACAGTGCATCTTTCTGTGTTGAGCCAAAATCTTTTGAGGTCAAGCCTGGAAGGATTTTCGTTTGGGATGTCAGACAGTTTTGAACATGCTGCTTCTCTGATTTGGTTTTGCCGTCTGCTCATCAGAGGAAAATTGCATTGGGACATAAACTCATTTAGCGTGCTCTTATGGTCTTGTTTCTGCCCTACGGCAGGCTGACCTGATCAGTGATGGACAAAGAAAAGCCAACCTGGTGCCATTATGGCCAGAATTTCACCAGTTGTGAAAAATGCCTGAAACAATGAAATACGGGGGCAGAACTTTTTAAATGTGTATTTTAATATATAGATATATTTCTGACACATATTTTAATTGCAGTTTTTGAAATGGTCAGTATGCTGTGTTTTATATCCCCAGAAAATCAACCCCGAGAGACCGATATCGTTTATTTCCGACCCAGCTAACATCTCTAACATCTTTGTCTAATGTCTGTGTGCATTAAAGGGAAACGCCATTTTTTCACTGTCGGCTTGTTATGTCCATTTCGTGTAATGTGAAATATCACAGCATATCCTGTGTTTCAATGAAAAAAGCCACAAAATATGTTTTTAGAGAATATCACTTGATTGGTTTTAACCTTATAATGGTTCAAATGTGGGACATAACAAATCTCATGTGGGAAAAATGTGATTTTATGTTTTGTAGGAACATGTTTAGATGATCAGATGTTAATGCCCTCAAGTAGAACCATATTTTGAGTCTGTGTGTGGTATTGAAGAGCCATCTTCCAAACATATTTTTGTTTATAAGAAGGGATGACGTAGTGTCTCTTTGCATGATGTTATTTTATTTTGTACAATGACTTGACAAATACAAGAAATGGTCTCCGCTAATAAAAGACAGAGGTAAGGTTCCTCTCCGAGCTGTGATTTGCAAAGCATCAGCTAGAGATGCGGTAAGACTCTGCCTGAATGCTGTTGTGTTTTACACTAATGCAACAGCTGCTATATTCCTCCGTAGCTCTCTCTGAAGAGACGGATGAAGAGGAGAAGGATGAAGATTACTGTGTTACGGACTGGATAAACCATCGACAGCAGGACTCCATTTGAGCACAGAGTCGTGTTCATATTGTACAGACGTGTACTCTTATTTATTTTCCACAGACACGTGGAAGATGCTTATTGTTGTAGATGTTTATTTATACATTTTTTTGCCTTTTTTTTATTTATACATTTATAGTCCGAATAAATGATCTCTCTTGTTTTTCCTTTGTCGTCTTTGAAAGAATATTATTTATTATAACGTGCAATGTTACTCTATGTAAGATAAATGTGTTCTGAGAAGTGTTGCGTTTTGTGAAGCAAAAAAACAATCAAGTTCTTCTCATTTCCCCACAAATGAAATCTGCAGCAAAACATGCATGTGTTTTATTTATGAATCACTAATAAATGTGCTTTGCAAAACTGACAAAAACAGCTTTGTCAGTCAAATCTGATTTGTTTTTACTCTGGCACCAAAAATAGTTTTTATTTGACAGATTTGAGTGTTTTTTAGAATCACTACATACCTTTTTGTGCTTATATTTTCTGGTTTTATTTGGGAGGAATCCAGTTTATGTATTTTTTGCCATATATTGTTTGTCTTTTTTATTTTAGAGATCCAGCTATAAATTTCTAGTTTTGTATTTGTATGTAAATGTTTAATGTATATAAAGTTAAAGATGCCGTTTGTAAAGATGCAATACAAAAAGTAAAAAACTGAACCAAATATGTCTCCTACTTCACTGTGGTTGGATTTAACAACGTACAGCGGCAAAACTAATCCCTGGACAAATTATTATTTCAAAACATTTAAATCTGTTACTCCATGACGGGGTTTTGAAGAACCTTTAAGAACTTAATTGGCCCTGACCTTGAATCCTTAAAGTGGTAATTTGTTATTCCCTGCTAGTCGCAAGCAAATTGCCTTGAACACACACACACACACACACACACACACACACACACACACACACACACACGCACACACAGCCAATCCAAGTTCTGCAGAAGCCACCGGAACTGTCTGAGCTACAGCGAGGAAACTAATTTGCCAGGAAGTCTCACAGACAGCTAATTGGGAAGGAGAGCGACACCACCTCTTTGCTTTGCAAGGCTTCATTAGATGCTTATCGTTAATTCAAACCCACTGAGATGTTTTTCAGACAGTGTGGGAACTCATTTTTCTTCATCTGATGCCATAAAATATCAAATGAAGGGGTTTAATGTTAAGAGTTCTGTCTAGACTCTAGGTTCAGAGCATCAGTGATGGATGGTGTTCAGTAGGTGAGGTGTGCTGATCTCCTGAATCAGCAGGACGTCAGCTGTTTGGTTATCATGAGGGTATATGGGTGGCGATACCTGCTGGGCAGCATCTGCGCCGGCTCGGGAACAGGGACGAGTAATCATATCTGAAATGACTGCGATGAGGAAGATCCTTATCGAGACTGAACACTGTGTCACTGTCCCGAACTTGTTTTGGAAAAAATTGCAGGCCGCCGCTATAATGATGTTAAGAAACTGCTGATGTTACATGAGAGAGGAGAGACTTTTTCCCATAGTTATGCTGATGAAGTTAAATCCTATGGTCAGGTTTTCTATCTAACATTTAATCATTTATTAGACACTTTTATTCAAAGCCGCTTTCAAATAATGATAATAGATGCAATCAAAGCTTACAAACACATATTTTTATTACGCTGTCCAGAAAAAAAAAACTAATTTAAATTTCATTTAAAAAATCTTTTTTTTTTTTTGTTGCCAGATCTTATAGGAATCAACAAAATATGTTTTAAGAATGTTTTGCTATTCTTGGATGATCTCTGAATTTTCTAAACATCAGTTTAATAAAAAAAGATTTTTTTTCTTTGGTTATATGAAAAATAAAACTATTTCTATTTGCTTTATAGGAATGTTTCTTGAACTATGTTTTTTAAAATCATTGAATGTCCAACTACAATGTGTTAGAAGAACGTTTCACAAACGATATATAAACAGCCTAATGTTTTGTGCTAACGTTTAAAGAACGTTATTAACCAGGCTGTTTTGGGTCACCGTTGGACTTCCATAGTAGGAAAAAGTCAAGGGTGACCAAAACAGCCTGGTTACGAACTTTCTTCCAAATATCTTCCTTTGTGTTCAGCAGAAGAAATTTGTACAGATGTGGAAATATTGGGTAGAATTAGGATTAGAATAAGGCCTTAATATGTGCTCAATTACTACTAACTCTAGTAAAAAAGCATGCTAATAAGTCACCCAGTGTAGTAAATGTTTTTAAAAATTAAACGATCACACTGAAACAAATAAATAAAATAAGACGATTGCCGTACGAACAGTCACCATTGATTTGAAAGGTCTAGAGTTTTCTGCCGAGTTCATGCGAGGACACTCTTTTTCTCTCTAGGTATGCAAACCAGTACAAAAGGACAGCGCTTAAAACAGCCTTAAGCGTTGTGTGGCACAAACAAAATGTTTAAAGAGAACCCGTCTGGAGGGAACTGAGCTCTGTGGGTCATTTCCTGACCGCTCATCGAGTCTCTCTAGCAACCAGTCGACCGGATCCCCGCTGGCTCTCTCACAGAAGTCCAATAGAAACGTGTGAGTCTGTGAGAGACAGCCACTGGTCAGCTGAGGTGTGCCACAGACGCCTGGAGACAGTACTTGGGGTGTAATGGAACAGCCGTCTCTTCTGCCTGTCTCTGTCCACTTCTGACGAAGGTTTCTGTTCCAGCTCATGCACGCAATATACAGACCTTTATCTTGGTTTACACACTCTTTAGTGTTTACAGAGCGTTTTATTAAAACCAGCGATCGCTGTAGAGCGAGTGACTGATGGGCCTGTACGGAAAATCTTCGCTTATTAATGTGCTGTTGACTGCTTTTTGCCATTTCAGAAATGTTCTCTATTAGCGGTCGTATAAATTTGGTTTGAGTTTTAACAAGGAGATGGAACGCACAGAGCCATCAAAAGAGGCGTACGCTTCCTCCAGCTTCAATGCGCCGACAGAGAATCGTAGTCGGGTCCGAGAGGGAACCGAATCTGCCGTTAAAAACAATCAGCAATTAAACCCTGGCTCCCAGCTTTGAAACCAGATCACAGAGAGCCGCTATTAGAGTCCTCGCATTGCTAAGAAGAGGTTTTCTCACTCACTGATGGAGAAAGTGTCCCAAATGAGCATGCATGCTTCGTTACCCCAGACGGGCCTGTTTTGATGTCCCTGTGTTGTAAAGCAGAGAATGTACATTTTGTCCTTACATTTGACCCTTGTGTTGCAACACAATGCAAAATGCCGTTCACTAATGGAGCCCTAACTCATTATAATCGGTCATGGGAACGTGTTTGTGGAGGTACGGCGGTGATAGGAGGTGCACATTTCTCATGAGCGTGAAGGGAAAAAAGCAATGCAGAAGGGTCAGACGCATGTGCTTCTGCTTCGAGTGAGCAGGGCCTAGTTATGTTCGTTTCACTGGTGGTTCTTCAGCCCAATTCTTGTTTTTCTTTCACATTTTAAGTTTTTTTGGGCTGTTTGGCTTTTCGTAACCTGCTGAGAGAAAACATCCAAGATGCACTTCTGAGTGTTGATTTTATTTGCATCTAATATAGCCTTCAGTTACTTCGATTATGTAATCTATAAACGCTGTTTTCTCAGACTGAGTTTTTTTTTAGATTTGATTAGATTTGGTTCTTTATTTCTAGCCGTTGAGACAGTTTTCAGCGGAAACCTGTTTCTGTCATAAATAAATAAATATCTAACAAATAAAAAAAAAGAAATTGTAATTTTTTATCTCACACAGTTCAGATTTTAAGTTTCAAAATTCTTGATATAAAGACATTTCTCATAATTATAAGTTACATTTTAATTTTTTTTATTTCTCAAAAAAGTTAAAATATAATTTCAACTTTTTAATGCAATTTATTTTTTGCAATTTAGATTTTTATTTATTGCAAATTTAGAGTTTATTTCTTGCAATTCTCATGTTTTTCTCTGGATTCTGAGAAAAATACATCTCACAATTCAGTTTTTTTTATTTCCTCCAAAGAATAAAGAATTAACAAAGGTAATGTCTAATTTGCATATATAAAGCATACAATTTTAGTTAACATAAAAAAAAAGAAATATGATACATGATGATGATGATATGTATACACTATTCACCTTGTCTAAAAGGGACAGTTCAAGCTAAAATGAACTTTATGTCATTTATCTTCAGTCAGTGACTTTCAAAAGACCTTCATAGGGACAAAAAGAGTTAGAATATGGTCTTCTGTGTCTCACAGAGTAAAGACTGGGCAAACTATTCCTAAGAGCAGCTAAAGAAACTGGCTAAATTTAGGAAAGCTTGTGAAAGTCTCCTGTGCACAGGTGTGATAGAGAGCAGAGACGTTTTAAGAAGATTAGCACTAACAGACTGACACTGGGGGACAAGAAGAAATATTGAAAGTTTGTCTTGCAGACAGCTTTGTGAAGTTCTTCAGACATGGCTATAGTTAAAAAGATTAATCCCAAGTGTTCATCTGTCTGCATACTAATATTCGTCTGGTATATAGCGTCAGTGAGTCATTTCAAATGGTCTCAGGTTATTTTAGATAATGTCTCTTCGCCAGACACAATACCCATTACCAAAAGATGGCTTTTTCAGAGGTTCATCCTTTCAACGGCTTCATTTGCATTTCATAGAGTCAGAACAGGTTTTGTCAGTCAGATCGGAAAACCAGGGGAATAATTTTCTGTCTGCCCTCAGAAAGCAAAGTCACAGACAATTTCAGTGTTGTATTTAGGCATTATTAACTGATCAGCAGCGCCTGTGCTGCTTCTTACTTAACTCGTCCTCCGGTCAAGGTGAAACGAGAGAGGTTAAACTTTCTCATACTTCCAGAAGTCTGCAGTCAACTGAAACTTGAAGATAGTTTCTTTAAAGCCTTAGAATAACACTGTGGTCTAGTGGTCCAGGTCGCTGGAAGCTTGTATTTAAGCAGTTTTTGTCCCCACTCTTTTTATTTGTCATTTGACATTTGAGCTGGATCTGGTTTCGTTAAGCTCCTGAATGGACACGGATACATTACGTTTATTGGATACATGGTTATATTAACTTCAGAGACTGATTTATGGAATCCCCACAAGCCAATGAAAAGAAACTGCTTCCATCTCATCGTTTGGTGGGTTATGACGACAGCTGGAAATGACTGTAAATGACTAATCCATAGACGGGGAAACACTATGACTAATCACTCTAGTGCTGATGACCCACAGAGATGCTGGCGTTCCTCGAGCTTTAGTCAGGAGCGAACTCAAAGAGATCCTCGGTGTCCAAAACAAAGGGAAAACTCAACTTTATTGGTAGATGGGTCAGTGAAATGAATGGATCTAAATTCATTTTGATAAATTTGGGGACATGCAGTCAGAAATAAAGGGACAGATCTTGATATCACAAAGAAAAAAGTGAAACTAAAGAAAAGTAGCAGAACTTGAATAGCATAATAAATGTTCACATCTTCAGGACATTCAAGATGTAAATAAGTTTGTTTCTTTATCAGATTTGGACAAATGTAGCATTACATCACTTGCTCACCAATGAATGTGAATGGGTGCCGTCAGAATGGGAGTCCATTACAGCGACTCCTTTTTGGAAAAGGTCAATCCACTCACGTATAACTGTTCTGGACTGTTTTCATGAGGTGTTGAGCTGTGCATATTTCTCTCCTGGTTCAAACATTTTTACTGGAGGAAAGCAAGCAATCATATTTTAGGCTAGAAACAAAGCAAAAAATGTTTTCCCTTCTCTAGATGTTAACCGAGTGTGGGTTTTATCGGCTGTTTGGACTCTCATTCTGACGGCACCCATTCACTGCAGAGGATTATTAATTGGCGGGTAAGTGAAACAGAAACATGTTCTGTGAGTGACTTAATTTGTTCTCATCCATTATTTATCAGTCAAGATGTGAAAAATGATATCATCCGATAAGTAAATGACACAAGACAGCATTTTTTGTCCTTCTTCAGCCTTTATTTTCCATGTTGCTCAGAGGAGATTATGCATAAATACACATAAACACTGTGGAACATGTGAAAGGCCACCTAGACTCTTTATCTTCCAGTACAAAGACAGGCACGTGTCTTTCCAGAGACTGATCTGTAACAAATGTACAAATATTTGAATTACAAAAAGGCAGCTGAATCGGTTTCGGAGGGTATAAAATTGTAGTAGATATAAATAAAACCCAAGATTTTGCCAGAGTTTGATGGCGATTATGCATTCAAGGTGTTCGCTTGCTTTTGGACGTGTGGCACATGTTTGGTCAACACCGGACTGGGCTCTTGCGTTCCTTCGCTTCCTCTGTTCATGCGTCTACAAACTCCACGATCTATTGAGACCAGAGGAGGTGTGATGATGCAGAGCGAGCGCGTTACATTCAGGCCCAACACAAATACAAAAAATAACGCGATATCCAAACAAGCACATGGTGAATACATCATGCATACAAAGCTGCGTCTCGGTTCACCTACAGGGGCTGACTGTCTCTGGTGAGTCAAACCGGCGCTATATGTTTCTGTAGGGCTTAATCAACCACTGCCATCCAAGATAAAGAGACAGATGGGTGAAATCCTGGATATGAAATAATACTAGACTGAGTTCTGAATACATCAGTGTTCTCAAGGATCCCAAACTAAAGATGTGTGTTTACAGTCCCTCCTCCAAAGCTCCACTGGTACATCAAGTGCGGCTCCATGATTAGAGATAGTATAGAATATTGATTTATTCACGACTGAGGAATCACTCATCTTTCACTTCACAGCCACAGATATCTGAATCACGTTTGTGAGAACACAATGAAACGTCTGTTTTAAAAATACATTAGCACTCACTTTAAGGCTTTTCAGTACAAACTGGCATATCTCTCTCACAAACACACTGCATTCACGCAATCGCTGGCACGCTGACTAAACTAGGGACTACAAGACTTCCAGTTGCCCTACGTGACCGAGCCTATGATTACATCATCTATTTAGTAGCAATCTGCAACTAGGTCTTTATCAAGAAGGACAGGTACAACCATTGAACTGAGAATGGTAATGGTGTGTCGAACGCTTGTTCTGGGTTAATACGTGTGGTTTGAGAGAAGGTATCAAGCTCGAGGGCTGAGGTACCTCCTTCTTCTGCAGATATGCATCCTTGCGTGAGGATTTATCATAGTCTGTTTTTGGCTCATTTTGTTTCACCACAGTAACAGAGTTAGATAGAGTAACAATGTAGTTTACACGACGGCCAGGCTGAGCCGAGATGTGCTGGCCTGTGGTGAGTTGGCGTTCGGTAGTGTCTGAGGGATGCTTGGAGGTCGTCCCCGGGTCATATCCGGCCCGTCTCGTGCTCCTTCTCCTCCAGCAGATGAATGAGCTGAGCGAAGCTCTCCTTCACCGCCTCCATGCTGTCCACCGTGCTGCCCTCCAGAATCCAGCTCTTGCCTCGTGCCAGAGGTTCCAGCTCAAAGTATTTCTTAATCTGTGTGATAAAAAAAGTAAGCTTAGTTCGGTGGAGGCATCGTACACTATAAACCTGAGCTAAATAATAAAGAAATGTTAATCAGACTCCATTATGATGGACCGAGAAACATGTGAAATTTACAGAATGCATTAAGAGGATAATAAAAGCACAAATATGTTGATGTAGGTTGTTTGTGCATCTAATAAAACTGAAACGTAAATGCATTGGCTGCATGGTAGAAGCTAGTTAAAGAGGCTCTATTATGGAGCTTTCATGCAGTGTGTAAATCTGAAAGTGCACCGTGTATAAAGTTATTGTCTCTCATAGAAAGAGTCGACTCTGAATCACTGAAATAAGTCAATGAAATGAGCATATTGCTGCCCACCTGTTGATCTTTTTGAGTTGGTCTGAATAAAAATGCGCATTCATTCTTCGCCACTAGGTGTCGCTTTTGAGCAATCAGAGCAGATGAGGGGTTAGGAAATAGGTTCAATTCGTTTGGGAGTCGTTGAACAAATAAAGTAAAAACAGATGCATATTATAAGAAAATGAAAGTGTTTTTGGTCCTTGCTAGCCTGTTCTCCCAAAATATAAAAAATATGAACCTTTCATAACCCATAATAGGGGCCGTTAAAATAAGATGCCAGCATATTTAATCTTTAACATCAATGAACCCATCTTTGTAACAACCAAAATATCCAATTAGAGTCATGCAATATACAAACAGACATGATTAATACAAATCTGTCAACTGTGTATCAGAAACTTATTCTACTAACCCTAAACCTACCCTAACTAGTCTACTCTGAGAGTTAGTAGACATGTAGTTGTGAATTAATGAGAATTAGTGGACATGCAGTTGACACGTAGTTACTAATAGTTACAGTAACCCTAACCCTAGACTCAAAACAAAGCCTAACTGTTATTTTTGCTGCTTTATCTAGGCCTTGAACTGTTAAATACACACGTCTTTCCAAGTATCCTTATAAACACAGTAAGTGAAAGCAAACATCTTAGAAAGAAAGCACATGTGTAACAGTATATTGGAAGCAGGCAGCTCTTAAAGTGACAGCAGTCTAATATTCCTGCCGTCTGTCTTTCATGTTAGGGTGTGTTCACATTTGTTGTGATGGTTTGATTAAAACGAACTCTGTTAGTGCGGTTCGTTTGAGTAAGTGTGAACACTGCCATCTTTAGTTCACCTGCTGTAAACTAAACAATCAAACATTTCATTCCAACTGCACCAGAGTTTGTTTAGAAGTGGACCGAGTCCCATCATTTTAGCAGATTCGTTCCACTTCCAAACAAACTCTGGTGCAGTTGGAATAAAGAAGAATGCATCAGAGACTAAATGCTTCCACACGAAGCAGGATGCGTTGACTAGATGCGTCTTGATAAACTGAACTGTGCATCTAAAACCAAACGAGCAGAGGGCAAGCGTAGGTGAAATGCATTTTATGAGGTCTTCATGAGTTCACAGGTGGTAAAAATAAAATCATGTACATAAAACGAGTGCACTTAGTCCAGCAGACAGCAACGGCTGCATTCTAGTTAAAGCACCAGCACCCCTTTAATTGTTTGCAGTGTTAAGTAAGTCCTGTAAGGAAATATACATCATTTAACCCGACCAATCAGTTTCTGGATGTACGACTGTGCCTTTAGGTTTGGTATCTTTAGGCTTGGGATTGAATCTGCAACGCATTAGCTGACATGCGAACAAATGCTGCACTGACCGGCTAGTTAACAACATTGCTAGCATGTGTCGGCTTATCTACGTAACTGTACTGAAAACCCATCCTGAGTTCAGACTGTTCAGATCAGTTTGTAGATTTAAACAAGAGTTTTTTTAACCTTTGGCTGGGGTTGTTATTCTGGAACAAGTTTCCCCTATTGACCCATAATAGCGCAGGATAAATTGTATCTGTAAATATTCAGCCTGTAAACGAGTTCCAAAATAAAACAACTAGATCTTTATTCTACTGAAGTTAGAAAGTATGAGGTATCAGCCAAGAAATTCCAGTGTATTAGTCAGGGGAATATGAGGACAAACTTGTAGTACTAGCGCCAGTCCTTTTCAACGGGGCAGGAATGGGAGGGGAGTCAGGAATGTGTGCACTGCACTGATCAGCGTTTGCTATGGGAGATGATCTGGAGGAAAACTTGAGGTATCACGAGAGAAAATGCTGAAAAATATTTGTTTACAGTCCTAGAATTAGCAAGCATGGTGAGGAAGAGTATCGTCACAGAACCGATGGCAGTATTACGTGAGATAAAGGAAAGCTCGTCTGATTATAAACAGCTCGGTGTTTTCAGAATATCCAAGGCAACAATAGAAAGCAACAAACACAAATATTTCAACAAGAGCTTTTTCCACGCTTCAAACCCTTCAGGAAAGATCTACAACCGTCTTATTGAAAATTAAAACAGCCAGGTGTAACATGTACAGTGGTCCCAAAAGGCATTTAGAAACTTCTGGATACAAAACAACAAATAGTTCACTCAAAAATGGAAATGAGCCTGTGATTTACTCACCCTCAAGCTATCGTAGCTGTATACGATTTTCTACTTTCAGATGATTACAATCACGCTACAATTGTTTCGCTCACTCCTTTGCTCTTCCACATTTTTTTATTACATCCCATTGGATCTTAGACTCTGACAGCTAGCGGTAGCTTCAGAAGACCTTTATTTACCCATCAGAGCCATGTGAAGCTCTTTCTATGATGGATGGATGCACTTTTTTGGGCTTCAAAATATCATTCACTCTTCACTGATATTATAAAACTTGGAAGAGCTTTTTTAAAATAACTCTTGATTGTATTCATCTGAAAAAAGAAAGTCATAGGATGGATTGAGGGTAGGGCTGGGCGATGCATGAAAAGATGTATATTCAATATATATCTCAATATGTTTGCATTTGCCTTTAAATAAACATGATTTTCTTTCACCCCCATTAGAGAACAGCTATTGTTACAAAGTATATAAAAATGTAAGCATTTAAGAAACTTTAAATAAACCTAGACCCTTTGCAACTGAAGGAAATAATTAAAATGGGTTAAACTTTTTTTTAATAAATGTTTATTTATTTATTTTTTTAACAAGTTTATGTTCCCATAGGCACTAAAACCCCTCTCAGATGGATAATCCACCACCATAACCAAAAATCAATAGAATGTTTATTTGACCTCCTCTAGCGTACTGATTCATTATAGGCGCATATATATATATAACAAAGATGTATGCACTCTCTCTGTCAATATTATGAACACTAGTACTAGAACACTGAAATTCCTAATAGTAATTCCAAATCATGCTTGGCACATGAAAGTATGCTTGAATTTGAAATATTTGATATTCACAATATTTTCACATGTTACATCGTCATCAAAATGATTGCGATATTATTGCAAATCTTCGATATATCGCCCAGCCCTACGAAAAGGGGTAATTTAAATGTTTGAGTGAACCACACCTTGAATATGTCAGAATATCATTGTATTCGATTCTCAACACTTTTTGAACAATTTCTGCGTCCTGTCAGAGTAATCCCAGTTGTATTTTTACACTTTACCAATTAACATGTTTCACCTTGTTTATAAATCTACATATCAATATTGAAAGAGCAATTTAATTAAAATAAGTAACACTTTGTATGATATTTTTGTTTGTTTGATCTCTTCATAATTCATGTGGCTCAAATTCAGGATCGTTGCATGTTTTGCTAAACATTCATCAGTAAGAACTTAGCCGGATAACAAAATTGGGCCCGTTTTATGCACATAACATTAATAAAATATCTTTTGTGTGTGCAGAGGAAAAAAAGGTCATACAGGTTTAAAATGTCAAGAGCAAAAGGTGACAGAATTATGGGTTAAACTAGCCAAAAAGCCTTGACCTTCGCATGAACAACAACAGCATCGAAGCATCCAAAAATGTCCCTGTCAAAGTCATTTCTCCCCTTCAGCTCCTAATTTATGCTTGTACCCAAATCGTTGACCTCTGACCTCGGTGGACTTAAAGAAGCCCAGAATAAATATAGAGTAAGCCTCTAGCACAGGTGTGAAAAGTGAAGGCTGAGCAGCTAAATCATTTCAAATGCTGCACTCACATCATTCCTCAAACGCTCTATACTTTTCTCTTGTTTTGGCTGCGTTTCTGGAAGTCGGCCTGTCTCGTCACCTGATTGGCTCAGCCCCAAACCTCCCCGCTGTGGAGAAAGACCACTCCACCGGGAGCACTTCGTCAAGCCTGGCCTGTGATTCCACATTTAAACTCACTCACAGCGCTGAAATATATGGCATCAGTGTCACATCTAGGAAAACTCTGAGCTTAACTGACAGCCAGGCGTGAAGGGGCCAAAAAACCTTGTCGAAATTTTTTACTTCCCTTTGAGAGTGCAATGATAGGGAAAAAAATACATTAAATAATCAAACAAAACATCCTTTGAGCCAAAGCTTTCCTATTATGCCAAGAATGTTGATTAAGATTTCCCTGTCTGGGACTTCATTGCTACAAAATTACACAATCCTGCTGCTTCGAACAACAAGAACAATCTTGGAACGCAAAGCCATATTTGTCTATTGTTTCACAGCAAAAACTCTCCAGACTTGAAAAAGCAAAAGTAACATTTGCAGAATACAGGAGGTTTAAGACGCTCTGCCAGTGACGTTCAGGAAAAGTACTTCAAAAGAGGATACAGATCGATACAGAGTGCCGGTATGTCTGACGACAGCTGATGCAGCAGAATGTGTATCATCTCCAAATTGCACAATAGCTAAAAAAACCACTAGGCAGAAGGAATGGGTCGGAATCAATGACTTTGGGCGGTGATTATACCTTGTTAATGCTATATGGACATTTGTAAATGAAAAAGCTTTTTTTGTCTAGCTTTTAAAATAAAACCAGTGCACACTGCACTACAATGTCCTATCATAAAGACAAAAACACATAAATAAACAAACAAAAAAATTGCCAAACACTGCCAGCATTTGACCATTTTAACCAAACCTTTATGGCCACCAAAATAATTTGTATTATGAATATCTAAAAATGGCAAATTTGCAAAACATGCATATTTTCACAGAAAATGCCATCTTAATTAAATTTCAAAGTATAGATAATAAATGATTGTTGTTACTGCTTCTTCTTCACATTGTTTCCATTCAGAGATTCAACACTCTATCAGACTATGTGCAATACTGCCCCTAACATAACATACTGTAACAGTGGCAACAAATAAAGCAAGAAACTGTGTCAGTGGGGGAGAGAGAGTTAAGAACGCTTCGGCAATGTATAATTTACTAATGCAGTATATGCATACTCCTCCGTATAGCGGTATGATTTTAAACAACCGTAGGATGACCTGTAACCGTCATCAATGACAGCTGACCACAAGCTGGACGAATTCCAGCACTTTTTTATAAACAACTTTTGCCATGTGCAAACGGTGATCTTGATGGGTTGTAAAATTAGTTTCACGTGTTCACACACATCAAGGAAGTGTTTTCAGTGAACTAAAATGTTTACATGTTACAGCGTTTCTTAGTTGAAGAACGTGGCTTAGGTGAAAATTAAAATGACTTGCAGAATGAAAACAGAACATAGTCCAATAAATGATATAAACGAAAAAAGTTGGCAATTTACTTAAAAACAAAAGGTACATCTCTAAATGCATCTAAGAAACCAGATATCAGTAATAAATTAAGGCGTGCATCCCTACTGAGAAGCCTTGGATAAGCCCAAGATGAAGCTAACCTCAGGACATGTGCAAGGCTCACATGGCGCCAACTAAATCTTCACATTCTCCCAGCCAGATCGGCTTTTACACCTGGTTTATTGCAGATCTCTCTCTTTATGACATGTTTGGATATGAAGCCTTTCCGGGGTCAGTCAGATAAACCCTTACTGGAGACAAACCGTGACTAAATCACTTTGTCAGAGACCTGACTACCGATGCCCCTGCACAAAGTCAGGAGCTCACAGGTTCCAGGTCAGGGGCCGTGAACAAGCCTCATGGCCTGTGCGCTTTCATAGAGCGCCTGCCTGGTCATAGAGCAGATTTACAGTAACTCAATTTGCGTGAAGCCTGACGGTTCACATCTGGATTTGCAACACGATGAAAAGGAGCCAGGATCGAGCTAATTAACTGCAGCATTGCTGGACCTCAAGGTCTATTATTGGTCAAACTAGCCAACCGCCAATCAGTTGTCCTCTTGCCCCGTGCGTTTGTGTGGACTGACCTTCACTTGAGAAACTCAGCCACAAAGAAATAACATGCACCCACAGATGCACCGCCTTAGGCACTGACAGGTGACCCAAACTCAAACTATCATCCATCTGATATCCATCAGACTCGGTACGCTTAACCACGACACAGACCAACCTGCAGCCCAAAAAGGGATAATTACCCCAAAGGAAGTGCTAATTTCTTGAGCAGTCGTTTGGAGGATCACATCACGGCGAGTTTCTAAAGACAGGAATGCGTATAAGCATTGTGATAGTCATCAGTTTCGAAGAGAAAAACACAAGAACGTTTTCGGTCCAAAGATGGAGTTGAAGCAGACCGCTACACAGAAACCTCCCCCAACTGCCGAGACTCTGTCCAGTTGTTTTGCGGAGCTCCAGTTTCTGTTATTCATGTGTTAAATCAGGCTCATTCCACAGCAAACCACAGCAGCTCCATGGGCCCCCTCTATTCACATGCTGGAGGCTGACTCCCTTTCTGAAGAGATTTCCTCATATTAATAAATGGAACAGTATTTCATGCAGGGCAACGAAGGCCCTGTCGCTGGGGATTCCTCAGTGAAGAAACATTCCTGACAAAGTAGCTCAGAACAAGAGCTTCAGCCAAAATCGTGTTCGAGTTTCAAAACAAAAAGTGCTGGCCAAGCAATATGGGTATACATGTGCATGTATTAGAGGTGTATACATGTGTGCGTTATGTATTGCTCAATCTCTCTTGACAGGAACGTCTTTGCAAATCTAGAACATGAACTAAGAGACAAAGCTGCAACAGACAGATAGTTTACGCTGTCAAATCTGGTGCAGAACAAAATGCATTGCACTCACTGGATCTCTCCATGCACCTGAGATGAAAAAGCGCCATCTGTTCCGATGCCATGACTGTCAACCCCAAACAATAACTTCCCGTCGTCATGACTAGTGTTGGTCGGCTCTTATGTAAGCATGTGTTTGAGTTACAGCGATGACTGAAGTGAAGTTCAGAGTTCTCATAACTCACCGAGTCTGGTTTCAGAACATTAGGAACATATTAAAAGGAGCTGAACCTGGGCCCCTGGATAACTTCAACAACACTTTACCTAAACATAATCCCAACCGGGAGCCCCAGGCCGGATCAGCGGTGATTCATAGACAAAAATTCAAATCTTGATACTATCCCAGCAGACAGTCATCCATATGCTATTTCCCCTTCCTTCACACGTTCACACCCTTCTAGCGTGACATGCTCAAACGCAAATGTTAGGTGAGGCCTGCTGTTCAGACTCACAAGACTGCAAATCAAATTGGTTAAAAATAACCAATTGTAACTGTTGCTCATGAGAGACGTGATTCAGTTAGACTGGATGTTGCAAGCCAAACATGGTCTGCAAAAGGAAAAATATTACACGATGAGCAATCTGGTGGCCCTTTTCAACAAATTATGTGTGCGGTCATCTATGAACCACTGCGGATCTGAAAAAAACCATTGTCTTGAATCAGGAGTCAGCTATCAAAGACTACAGAATACCCAAGATGTGTCATCAGTATGATTGTGAATGGAGACAAATGCAGTGCTCAATATGGCTTCTCCGTTGAAGGAAGTCCCGCCTTCTGAATAAAGAGCCAATCGCTAATCAGTCACTGCATCACTCAGCTGCTGTTAAAAGTCAGCTCTCTGAGACGTGTGCTTATGACTGTGCATGCTCCATGTCCTCCACGAAATAAAAATTTCCTTGATTGTCTATATATCCGCTTATACTGAAGGCAGTGTGTCAAAGCGACCGGTGGTGGGATGTGCAACTCTATCCGCTTGTTAAGTGGTGACGTAAGAAGAGCTGTTTCTGGGTCCAAGCCTCAACTCGCTTCACTGGAGAACACTACCTCAGCAGTCCTTGTGTATTCAAAATAAACATTTCAGCTAAACCTTTTCAAACTTACGGTGTACACTACAGTCTCCATGCTCACAGCGTCCCAAACACAATTTATTTATATATTCATGTTCTGGATATCTGGGATCTCGGTATGGAGTTTATGGTTTGGATTGTAATTTAGTTTGGTAGTATTATATCACATTGTGAATGTATATGATGTACATGTTTTCTCATTGTATCTGATAGAGCGGTTGGACCCGGAACCGCTGACGCGTGATGTCAGACTTAACATGCGAACGATGTAATAGTGTGGATAAGCACCGCCTCCACAGAAGATAATCACGGCCTGCTTCTACATCACTGCCTGTTTAGCCCCGCCCACTTATTGTGCATGTAGTAGGTAAATGGCAACAGTTGCAAACGATATGATGAATTTTATTTTTTAATGAAGTGTCGATTGCGTCAGTAACGTAGAACTGGGGCTTTTGTTCACTACATTTTACCATGGATTTGTTTAAAAAAAGGGCACAATTCAATGCAGGACTTTTAGAAAGACTGTAACTAAAAGATACTGGATCCGATGTCGAACTCTTTTCATTATGTGATCACTGTTGCTTTGTCTGTTAAACAGATTGTTTGATATGTACTGATTAGGTATGCATTTTTGACCTAAGTCCCAGCACCGTCAATCTATGAAGGATGTGGGCTGTCAAACATACATAACTGTTAACCAATCAAAGCAGTGGATGTTTACTTCAGAGTCTAAAATCCTCCACGCCTATTCAAACAGAGCGTTCTGATGAGGGGGGTTAAAAATAGGACAGAAAATAGTTTCTAAATTATCACGCTGTAAAAATCTTCCTAAAATTATAAGCGGACCTCAGAGAACAGTACCATGATCCCTTTAACATTTGCAGTAAGGAGTAGCTCCAAATCAGGTGTGTTAAATAAGAGGCAATCAAAATCTGCATCAGGATCAGGACTGAAAACTTGCTCAATTGTATAAATCAATCAAAATGCAATACAAACTGTCTATGAATATTAAGCCACAAAAAAATACTATTTAAATATGAATCCTGCATGTTCTTTGCATCTCTGTGTAAACACATACTGAAGACAGCGTGACGCTCCTGGTGTTTTCAGCCTCTGCTGAGTTCAGTGTTCATTTTGACCACAAATTTTGATTTAGTTTTAGTCTTTTGACTAAAATAGCACTTAGTTTTAGTCATATTTTAGTCATCTGAAATGTTTTTAGTTTTAGTCGACTAAAGTCTAATGGGTTTAGATATAGTGTAATGCATTTATTAAGCATTTCTGTAAAATTTCCAAAATCATTATGCTTGATATTAAGGTTTTATCATAATAGAAACTGATTTAACTGTGGTGACACACAACAATCCATTATGCTAATATTAAATATAACCACTTCTCTTAAAGAACAAGAACATGGTCTTCTTTTCAATGACACACCAATAGTTGTGTAGGCTATGCATTCTTTATTGTTTACCATATTATTAATTCTTTCAAGCAGACACATTTATTTCTATAAATAAATTTACATTAATCTATAAATTTACAAGAACTACT
This sequence comes from Enteromius thamalakanensis, assembly GCA_032357475.1. NCBI lineage: Eukaryota > Metazoa > Chordata > Actinopteri > Cypriniformes > Cyprinidae > Enteromius > Enteromius thamalakanensis. Next base: position 589,989 of record JAUCMT010000002.1, read on the forward strand.
CAGTACTATGTGATTCAGTCAGGAACAGTGAGTGATTTTACTTTTGTTACAATATATCATCACTTGGACTTGTTTACGTGAATGCTATCAAAACAGACAATTTGAATCATTTTGTGTGTAATTCTCCATTCAACAGTAACTTACTCGAGCTGTGTGTGTGTCTGCGCTCAGAATTGACTGAATTGAGGTCTCTCTTGTATCGTCAAATTTATCCATATGCCTGCTCTTCTCTTCAATTTTTGAAAGTTTTATGATCCGCGCAGCAAGTGTATGTTAGTTTATGTCCCGCAGGATATAGATCATTATGCTATAATACAGTTCCAAACCACGCAGCAGATTCGTTCTGAATTAATCGCTGCCCAATCGATTCCGAATAAAATTTTCGTCTCGTTTTTATTCGTAATTGATTTGTGTCACAGTTTTTGTCATTTGAAATTAGTTTTCATTCGTTATCGTTTCGTTTTCGTCGGTGAAAACAATGTCGTTGAGGAAAACTATTCTTCAACGAAATTAACACTGGCTGAATGATAACTTGCAAAAGATTAAGAAAGGACTAACAAGGAGATATGACAAGAAACGCAAGAAATTCAGTCAGATATCAGCATTAAACCTTGGATGATAAATCGATGCAGAATCAATTTATAAATCGAGATTTTCTGAGATTAGGTTTCAACAGCAGATGGTGCTGTAATCTAGTTTGACGAGATTAAAGTGATCACAGCCCACTGTGAATACCATTGTAATTTGCTTAAACCTTTAAGAATTTTATGAATGATAATTTTAGGTTCAAGTAGTTGTTAAGTATTTAGAAACGAGCAGAGTACGGCAGTTCCTAAAGCATGCAGCGCCATCTGCTGTTAAAATCTAAATGCATAATCGAATCCACAGAAATCGCAATGCATTCGGAAAATCTTGATCCATGAATCAATTCTGCATCGTTTTATCATCCCTGGGGCCGGTTGCACCAGCTGGACGTAAAAAAGCTGGTCGTAAGTCCTACGTTGGGCTTAGTTACGTCTAGCTTTCCGCTCAATATTTACACCGGTTGCACCATCAAAAACTACGACCAGGCGCAGCTACACCTGGCGTAGACGATGCACGTCCTCGCCAACACATTCTTTTTCAGTTATAGATTCAGCTGAGACGAGCTTGCGCTTCAACAAGTGAAATCACATGCACCATCGTTTAATTGCGGAAACATTTATTAACAAGCCCGTTTATCTATCTGATACGTTCCATGACAGATTTCTTCAAACAAATATTAAAAATGAAGGCGGCAGGTTAATAAAAAACTTTTTTTATTTAGCCTATAAAATCACAACGTTTTGTTGACTCTTTACAGTTCCGAATGATGGATTTATTTATGGACATTTAAACTGATTTTTTATTTTAGCTATTTTATTTCTGAAAAAATGCAAGCGATTGCGCGCTTTTGCGTCCTGTTCAGCGCACTTCAGCCTCTCTGCACAAACTTATCCCACATTTATTATTATAGCGCATTATTAACATGTAAACATTGTTATAGGCTTGACCTGTTTTAGTAGGTATATCTATAGTTTCATTTTAGACGTGTCATGGTGGTTTGAGAAGCCTAAAGTGATCAAACATTGTTTATGATCCGCTCACTGCTGCTGATGGATGCTTGGTTGTTAGCCTACTTTAAAAAAACAAAAACTTATATTTAACGAACAAAAAAATACTCCGAAATATAAACGAAATATAATAAATTGACATTAAACAAAACTATTTTAATTTAATTGTCTTTGCGTGCAGATTAATGTCTGCCTGCGTCTTATCGTTTTAAAAATCTTGTAGGCTATCTCCAATAAAACATGACATTTGGGGAAATGTTGTGTTAATGTTGGTACACAACAGCATATGATAGCAATAAAAGGTACCAACTTTTACCATACAATGTTTAAAAACTCAGAAAATATGGCGTTTTTTTTATTTCCTGAAAAATAATGGTTTTGGAGATGGAGCCAACACCAAGCTTCGTGCTTGTCTGCTGTAATAATAAACAAACAGACATGAATCCTCAAAACTAATAATGTCGGAGCAAATCATGATTTTTACATTACACCTACCTCTGACTAGGCGTAAGATTTAGTCTCAGACGTAGCTTACGCCGAGATGGTGCAACGGATATAAATTCTACGCAGGACACATTTTACGTCCAGACTAGTCTTACGACCGGGCGTACGTCCAGCTGGTGCAACCGGCCCCAAGTTAACACAAATCAACAGCACAGAAACAGATATTTAAGTCTTAAGGCTTTTAAATTTAATCCGAAATCTCCGAAAACAAGTGATACACCTGACTTTCCTGCATTTGTGTCATGTTCAGTTTGTGTATCACATTGCCAACAGAATCCACTAATGCTAAAAAAAAGTGCTTTCACTGACTTTTATTAGCATTAGGCTTGCTGCAATAATTCAAACATTATGATGCATATTATTCATACATGAAGGATTTCATATGATGCTCTGTACATGTATAAATATGCATGTACATATATTTTGTATGTTTTATACCTTAATAATAGCTTGTGTCCACACTAATACAGGACTAGATGCTTGTTATGAGGCCACGCCCCCATGCCCTGTTTCTCCATGATAATTAGGCTGTCTAACCAGTAGCGGCCTACTTCTGCATTTGACGCTTAGCAACACCCTGTAGAGTTCAGTAATGAAACAGCTATTATTAATTGGTCTCATTTTCTTACCTAATACATCTACTACTTGATGGCACTCGAAATCTTTTTCACCTCTTTGGTATCTCTTTAGTAAACAAGCTTGACTCTGTAGAGACATTTTCACATTCACATTAATATTTTGTATCAGCATGTAACAGAGTTTGAGTCATTTAAGAATTTTTTATTTAAGAAATAGTTTTATTCAACAAGAGCACACATAAACTTTGATACTTTGTGAATCAAAGTGAATAAAGTTTAGGTAACACTTCAGAATAGGGGGTCAGAATAATGGATTAGTTAAGCATTAATTAATGGTTAATTTGTTCACAAAATGTTAAGTTAATCATTTATTACTAGTATGTTTTTGCTCAACTAATGCTTAATTGTGAACAAATTAACCATTAATTAATGCTTAACTAATGCATT
>JAUCMT010000002.1:593354-610712 GCA_032357475.1 Enteromius thamalakanensis
TTTCCGGTATGAACGTCGCATATGCTTCATTTCGTATTCCTTCCACTTTAAAGCACTTCGTTATCAATAAAGGCTTTTGTTGTACTCTTCTGACACTTTGCCTGAACGGTACTCGTCATTCTATAGAATGCCTTGGAAAAGTATGCAACGTTTTTACAAAAACCCTATATTTCACACTTTGCCTAAAACCGTCAGGCATTCTATATAATGCCGGATTTCACACATTGCCGGTAACATATATAAATTCAAACACATGCATAATATGTGAACAAATATTTAACATCTTCTATTTCACATGCGATTAATCATTCATCTCTGCAAACAACACACCATCTTTAAAATGTCAGGTTTACTATTTTTTCCAATATAAAAAAAATTGTAATATACACAGCTGCATGCATATTTTGGGAAGGGGCTTCCTCCAATATTTGGAGCTCCCTGGCAATAAAATATTTGACAACTCTTGACATAGGTGGATTACTTAGTAACCTTAGAAGTACAGAGATGTTTACTGGAATCAAACGCATTATGAAATGGTCATTCAGAGCGAGACAGATGATCCATCACAGTTCACACCCTGAAATATAAAACAAAACAGGTTGATGCTGGCGCACAGGCCACTTCCACACAAACCACATTGCAATGCAGGCCTTCATTTGATACATTCAGCAATTTATATCTGGCAAAAATGAAAAACGATCTCAAACATCTCCACAGAGTAACATGTGCAGATGAAGTAGTATAGAGAGAGGATTGTATTTCAAGATTACATTTAACAGCAAGGCTGTTGGCTGCAGACTTGTGGACTTAATCAGTAAACGCAGCTGATAACAAAAAAAAAGATACAAATAAATAAATACGTTATATAAGGCTCGATGTAATTTGTCACCCACAAAGTTTTTCACAACGTAATTTAACAGTGGATTTGGCTTTTTAAAAAATGCTGGCAGCAACTTTATCCCTCATAATGACCAAAAAATATTTGACCGGTTCCCGTTCTCCGTTTTCTGCACTGTTGGATCTTTTCTTCTTTAAAAAAAAAAAAATGCCCATAGGAGGTCTAGGAGATCTGATCCAGTTTGAAATCGATTGAGAGCAATTTAACGGAAAACAAGCTGGTCAGGTCCGATCTTGTGTAACCCAAGCTGTATCTCCAGCAAGGAGAGCGAGTGTCGCTGCCAACTGAAAAGCCCCGTTTTGACACACATCAGTGAACTGGGATGTGTTATTCTCCAAAGGCAGATATTTACTGCTCGCTCAGGACCACTTCTCGGCCAGTTAATTAGCGCTCTGTGCATTGGGTGATACCCTGCAGCCCGTGGACCGATTTCTCCACTCGGAGCAGATGTGCGCACTCACACACGGACACACAAACCAACACACACACTATCAGCCAAATAACACACACAGACACCAAATCACTCAGGAAAAGACGCACAGGCTGAGTAACTCAATCCTCCAAACATAAAAGTGACAAGGGGACCATTAAAATAGAAATGTGACAGCAGAGACATGCCACACATTCCAACTGTTTGCTATTACCAACAATGGCCAGCAATTCGTCTTAATTTCGATGCCACTTGCTTTTGAAATGATGTTTGAAAGAATCTCAAACAGAGCAATCGGTAAAATGAATACACTCTTATGAGACGGGACAACAGCTGTAGTGTTTCCCCACACCAGCAGTGTTTTGGGCTCCCAACAATACAAAGACTTATTGTCAGGAAAGCCTGAGAAAGCGGGTAAGCTGGGTGCTGTGGATCTGTGGGAGAATGTCTGTGTTTGCAAACAACAATCGAATCCTCTGAAACGGATCGAGTGTTGCCTAACGTTGGGTTAGTTCACCCCAAAAATCACAATTCTGGCATCATTTACTCACCCTCGTGGCGTTCCAAACCCCTCCGATATTTTTCATCATCTGGACATAAATGCAGACATCAAATCTGAGAGATTACATCCCTTCACTGACAGAACCAATGAGTTTTGTTCTTGTGCCTCAAGTAAAGTGTGTTTACGCTCGCTGATCAATGTTTATGTGAATAAAGGCTTAAATTAAATCTGCTCATTATACAAACCCGATCATGTTTGTTCAGAAGATTTGGATTAATCTCCATCTCATATTTATTCTTATTATGCACAAGACCTCTTTATGAAGAGTTTTCTCTCTGGTTTCATTATAAATGTCTTAATCGTAAGAGTTTGGAACCACACTAAGGGTGAATGAACGATCTTTCAACAATTACAATAAACATCTCGAAAGTGCTATATGTTTTTGTATCTCAGCTAAGGTCTAAAGATGTGGTCAAATTCTTCAATTAAAATTCTGTGGGAGAAAAAGAGCAAGATCAGGAAATTAACACAAGCGTTAAAAGTTCCCAAATCATTTTTTGGCCATGAAAGCTTGACAAAACTTAGCTAAAGTTTACACAACTTAAAAGTCTACGGTGGCCCAGAGAGCTCAACGCGCTGCAAACTTAAGGAAACACATGCAAACTGCAAATTCTAACAACGCAACCAAACACAGAGAGGCGCTGCAAACAGCACAGACCATGACGGAAATATTTCAGGGGGACCTCAAAAAGTGATGAACCCATCTGGGACCTGATTATTTGTTCAGTGGCTTTTGGTCAGAGCAGAGATGTTGTCACTGAACTAAAAGGTGAGATTTTTTTTTGTTTATTTTAACAACCTGATCATACAGTCTTTTGGGGTTCGTCACTTTTTGAGGTCCCCCTGAAACATTTCCGTTGTGGTCCGTGCTATTTGCATTGCATTTCTGTGTTTAGTTACGTTGCAAGTATTTGCAGCGTCTGTGTTGTCAAACTGATGAAGATGTTTTCTTAATGTATTGTCATTTTTTCTGTTTGCATGTGTTTTCTTAAGTTTGCAGCGCGTTGAGCTCACTCGGCCACTGTTAAAGCCATAAAAACAAAAACAAACCATGTTTCCCCCCGAAGACTTGCAAAAAAATACTTTACATTTTTACAGATATAGCTGATGGAAATGCAATTTATCAATCTGTGTCGGCACAATCTTTTCCCATTAAACTTCAACACATCAATTCAAATGTCACAAAAAATTTTTTTTTTTAGATATTATTACAAAAATTTGCGACACACCAAAACCTATGCAACAATTCAGTTTTGTTTTGTTTTGGTGTATCGCAAAATACAATATCTAAAAAAATTTTTTTTGTGACATTTGAAGCATCTATATAGAATTTATGTGCTAAAGTTGAATGGAAAAAGATTGTGTCGACACAAGATATTTTATCGATCATGTGCGTCATCATTTTATCGGTAAAAGGCCAGTTGGATGAAAACAGACTGGAGAAATATTTTTCAAGCATATTCTCTTTGTGTAAAGCAGGACAGAAACTTAACTACTGATACATCGTTTTAGGAAATCCCATTCTATTCTGATTAAAACAAATAAGAGCTGCTGCTGAATGACTGAAAATAGCTGCAGATGACTTTTTGCTTTAAAAGGGACATCATTTACTCATTACAAACCTGTATGACTTGCTTTCACCTGCTAAACAAATGATGAACACGATCAGGTATATAAAAAAACTATACATGTAATTCATTTTTGGGACCCCACTGACTTTCATTTAATGGGAGTGAAAGTGACTCAAACAGGTTTGGAATGACATGAATGACTAGTATATGATGATGATGGGAGGTATAAAGCGAGTATTAGGTTCGTTTTAGCACAAAGAGGGCGGCAGGCTCGTCCCAGTGGTTGGCCAGTGCGTTGATGGGAAGTGTTAAGCGAGTGTAAAGTTACAGCTCATTTAGAGCGGGCGGCAAGTTTGTTCTGGCGGTTCTCCAGGGTGAGGAAGGGAAGTGTTAAGCGAGTTTCGAGTTACCTCTTGCACAGAGCGGGCAGCAGGTTTGTCCTGGTGGTTGGCCAGAATGAGGAAGGGAAGCGTGCAGAGTTGCGGATGCTGCAGGGCCGAGTGGAGCTCCGTACGCGCCACCTCCAGGTCCTCCTCCGACGAAGCGCTGTCCAAAACAAACACCACCCCCTGAGAGCCCTGGTAGTACCGGCTCCAGTACTTTTTAATTGAATCCGCTCCTGCGACACAAAACACACGATTTCACACCGTCAGGAACGCAGCGAGGAAGTCATAACATTTAATACACACATTAACCCCTTCGCCGAAAGAGGCTGGCTTCCCTGTCCAACATAAATCAAAGCTGTAAACAAGAAGCACAACAAGAAACTTTCTGGCACCCGAGCGGGAAACGGACTGCAGCAATGAGTTTCGACACAGCATCAGTTGGAATGCATTTGGTGAGGACCCTGACCTCCTTTTTCAAAATCATTGCGGATATTGCATTATGTATTTTTATGACTTCAAGAACGCATGCCAACTTGCACTCTCGCTCGGGGAGGCCTGTGGGAAAAGCCGTGTCCAAACGAAGAGCGCTCAACGCAAAAGTGTTTCTTTAAAGTCGACCCTGAGAGCATATTAAAATGGTTTCTTCTGATGGCCAGTCTACAGCACAGTTCAAATGGGCCCACTTTTACAGTGAACATATGGTTTCTCTTGTGCACAGCAATTTGGGGGTACAAAAATGTGGCCACCAAGACACACAAGCGCAGCATGGCTTTGGTTAAAGTGAGTCACTGCGGGGCCTGTACCCTAACCATGAAAAAACAGAGTCTGTCTATACCTCTTGTCCTTGTGAGTCTCGTGAATTGAATTCGTCGTATTAATCACTAGCATGCCTCGCGCACGCATCACGTCCTACGACGAGGACTCCTAAAAAAAAAAAAAAAGTAGCTTCATCTCTTTGTTTTCCTCTGGAGGCATGAAATAATAAACAGAATGCTATTGGAAAAGGTGGCGTCCTAAATCAATGCCAGACAGTAATCGACAGCTTTATTCAAAGCTCTTGAAGTCTGGCCAAGACGTATAAGCTGTTTGCTTGACACTAAGCAGCTGCGCGATCCTTTTTTCCCCTCGCTAAACACACTGGACGCAAGTTTAATGGTTCCACTTCCAAACTTCTAAGCCTTTGTCACACCACAAATTGAGCTCTTAGTCATGCCTCGCCAAATTATCAGCACTAAAACTGCTCTAGAGGTCTCCGTTCACGTTTGGAACAGATTCCACCTATCAGGCGTTTCAGAGCTCGACTCCCCGATATCGTCGCCGCGTACGATCTACAATATAATACTTCCAGTTCTCATTAGGTATTATCCATTGCGTTATCGCCAACAGCTTTCCAACCGCTGACATGCAAGCCTGACAGCAACAGCACTCGCCGGCCAAGGAAATAATAATGTTTTCTGCAGATGTTTAGACAATCTGTGACTCACAATAAATATTTGGGATCCTCACAGACAGGCCATGTCCGAGGCTGACTCATCTAATTAACAGGCGTTTGATCTATTTCATTAACGCATAATCACTCAGCCTGATATTTCTTTCCTATACGGCCTGGCTTTTCCACAACAAACTCAAATGCGTACCTTGGTGTAGTTTTACTCAAAGTCTCCATCTACTGGCTGTGGAAGTACAATCAAAACGCTGGGAGGTCCTGGGTCTCGAAAAGCTTTTACGCATAAACATGTGCATTAAGACCAAAACAATGTGACGGAACAAAACAGCATTTATCAGCAACGGGCCGGTGCATGTGATAATGCAACTAAAGCGCATTTTCGGAGAAATCATTACATCATGGCCGTGCTTCAGAGAAACAAAGAGAGAGAGCCTGCTAAGTGTTTTCAGATGGGCGCTGTGAGACGGTGAATGTGAGCGTGTGGGGCTCCCCTCTCTGTCAGATCGCACAGGGTGTCATTGTGACACTGAAGGCAAACGCGAGCAGACAGTGCGGCGCTTTGAACATCTCCTGGCTTCCTCACCCGGGCAGACCAAGCAATAACAGGCGAGAATGGTGAACCGTCTCGATGGCTGCGACGGAAGCGGCGGGAGAGCCGGCGTGTCAAGACGCCGCACAGCCTCCATCAATAAAGTGTGACATGAGCCTTCCGCGTCAGGTTCAAGGTTAATGTCCCAGCCGTAACCCTACACTGATGTTTTTGGGGAAAAAGAGGTCATGCTCCGCAGGCCCCTGACACTGAGCTGAACTCGTTGGAGGTCTGGAGGAAAGGTTTCCAAAGCGCTTAAAAGGAAACCAGGACATAATTATACCAGTTTTCAAGGAGAATTCAGAGCTTCATCAATTTCAAGCTGATCTCCTTTCTTTCGCACCGAAAACAGTCCTATAAGAACTCACTCATCATTTACTTTCTTCGGGGGAACACAAAAAGAGATGTTTTGAAGAATAAGTTAGACTTTATTTTGATAGTAGACATTTGACTACATGTCAACTAATTCTCATTCATCTGTAACTACATGTGTACTAACTCTCAAGTTAGACTGTTAGGGAAGGTGTAGGGTGAGTAGAAAAGGTTTTGATAGTCAGTATGGAGTATGTCGTGAAAAAAATTAAAGGGTAAGTTCACCAAACAATTTTAATTTTGTTATTAATTACTCATCCTCGTGTCACCGACCTTAATTCATCTTCAGAACACAAATGAAGATATTTCTGATGATATCAGAGAGCTATCTGACCCTTCATAGTCAGCAAGACAACTGAAATGATCCCAGATCCAGAAACATAGTGAAAAACAGCAGTCCATGTGACATCAGTGGGTCAACTTCAGTTTTGCAACACTACAAAAATACCCTTCTTTGCGCAAAAAACAAAAATAACAATTTAACTTTACCATTCTTCTCCCGTGACTTAAGTTAAGTGCTACCAAAGATTATGGTAGTTGCTTTTTTTCATGCAGTTACAATTAATGGGGGACATGATATGATATACAATACTAATTTTGCAATATGATACTCTGACTATACTTTAAACAAAGCCAAAATAGAGTTACATATGTTGAATAAAGTCATTATGGTTATTTTCTTTGTGTACAAAAAGTTTTTTCGTCGCTTCATAACGTTCAGATTGAACCACTGAAGGCAGATGGACTATTTTGACGATGTCTTTCATACTTTTCTGCACCTTGACCGTCTCAAGGCTGCTGGCTGTGTTCTGAAGACGAACCAAGCTTTCAGGGGTTGGAACGATGGGGGTAAGTGATTAATGACAAAATGTTATTTTGGGGTGGATCCCTTTAACAAAAGTATTGTTTGTTAACTAGAAAGACATTTCCTCAGATTAGCTAAAAATACAGAATTATGTGAAAGACATTTCGTCCATGATACGTTTAAAAAGTTTGAAATATTGTATTTTATTAAAGTATGAAATATTGTTTTTTTAAATAACTGTATTTTATCTTACAGAGGGGTTTATTTAATTTCATGTCTACTTTAATCTAAACATCCACCCTGGCTTAACATACAAGCAGTACAATGTTTTGTTCAACGGAAGTACATGCTTTTATTTTGTGACGTCACCCAAACTTTCAGTATTTTCATTCCTGGGGAACCTATTCCTTTGAAAAGGTGACATTTTTCTGTAACAGGCTCCGATACACATGGTTAGATGGAAACCCCTCAATCTGAGCGCCAGCTGGTTTTTTCTGCTCACCTATCTAGCCCTCTCTTCCCCTCGGGGACCCTGCATCCTCAACACCCTCTCATTCTTGTCATCACTCACTCATTTTAAAGACAGATTCAAAGCCTCAGCCCATCACTCATACAAAAAGGGAAATGCGGGCCAAGATGGCTCTGGGTTCATTGAGCGAGTGACATCTGAAACATTTCCTTTGCGTGCCGCATCCAAGCACTGGCGCTTCCTGGGGTTCAATTTAGCTTGAAGAGAAAACTATTAGTCATCAAAGAAATGAGTTTGTGTCCTTTCTGCTCGTGTAACATCTGTGTCAAATTACATTCATATTTGTCATGATATGTCAGATGATATGTTGCCAAAGTTTACTTTTCAAAAGATCACACGTGAAATAATGGCTTGAAATGTTGTTACAGATGTGTCCGCAGATATTCACTAATGGGTCAATTACATAATGCTCATTTCTTTGTCTGGACTGATTCATTTACTCGTACATACAAAGACTTGAATGCACTTCTTACATTACTAATCAAACGTTTGGGGGAGGTAAGGACACATTAAACACATCAAAAGTGAGAGTAAACGAAACACTGATGATATTGAGAAGTCAGTCTATTAGAAAGAATCATGTGACACTGAAGACTGGAGTAAAAATTTTGCATTAAAGTAATAAATTACATTTTAAAATATAATCAAATAGAAGTCAATTATGGTGAACTGTAATAGTATTTCAAGATATTTCTGTTTTACTGGTGCGCATTAAACCACACACTTTTCGAGAAGCAGTGCATGTGACTGAATATTTCACTGCTTATTAATACTTCAATTTACATCCAGCAGTCTATACACATGCACAGCCAAAACTAACATCATTTGTTGCTTAAATATCTCTTAACGCTATTGTTTTCGTTTGATGGATGAATTGTATAAAAACTTGGCATCTGTCTTTTTAGGAGACTTTTTTGTCGTTATTTAAAATTATTTGTCATTGACTCATAAATAAAATGATAAAAGCAGTATTCTGATGAACAGCAGAGAGCATTTACCTCCGAGTTCCTTGACATTTAAAATGGCATTCTGGAACGGGACCGCTTTAATGCTAAAACCTGCGAATAAAAGGTGAACAGGATTAAGAAACGCAGTCATGAGGATTTCATAAAAGGAAGTCATTAAAACACCTCCATTGCTACACTGACCGAGACTAAATATGATGAAAAATGCTTTTCTAGCTAAGATTTGTTTCAGGTTTTTAGCCAAAATATGAACATTTTTTGGTCTTTTTTTCCAGAAAAAAACAAGTAAAAATCACGCAACTTTTTGCTCAGAACAAGCAAAATAATCATCTAACATAAAACAACATTATTTTGCTTCTTTCAAGCAAAAACTCACTTCATTTTGCATTTTTTTTTTTTCGAAAACAGGACTAGTTCTTGTTTTAAGAATTAATAGATATTTGGGCTGGATAATTTCTGCTGTGTTTGCAGGACGGCTCTGGTCCTGCTCTATGATGGTGGGCTGACCTGTGGTAGGGACGATGTTGTCTGTTGCCTCACTGCAAAGTCTGGAGAGCAGGCTGGTCTTCCCAGAACCCGTCAGACCAATACAAACCACGTCATATTCTGGTCTGGGAGGAGGAGGTCCTTTACAGCACAACGTCCTGAAACACTGGAGACGGGACAAAGAAGGGGAAAGGGGAGGAAGGAAAGAAAGAAAGTAAGAAAACTTACAACAATTTAGATACAAACGTCCCACTCATGTTTGTGTTTATGGGTTCTCTTGCGACCGGCCGTTCTTCACGAGAAAGGCTGTGGGTGTATGCGTGTGTCACTCTAGAAGCAGAAACACATCTCAAAGACATCTGTTGACACCATCTGTTTGAGGAAAAGTTACTGCGGAAGAAAAAAACAAAGTCTACCGCACAGTGCCTCCATTAAAATCATATGGGTCGAAAGTCACCACAGTGTTCTGGGATAAGCAAGCACCCCTATATATTTCCGCCCTGTTTTCTGTAAGCCGCTGTCAGAGCCCTTCGGTTGACGTCATGACATTGAGTGATAAAGCAAATAAAAAATTGCCCAATAAATTTCAACGGAGCGGAGTAGAACTAACCGCCAAAACACACACACACATAAAGAAACCCGTAATACTGCTTAACCCGATCACATGACATCAAACGCTTCCTACTATACGCTTCACGCAGGGAAGATCAAAGCATGCTTGACAGGCATATTGTGCGAGGAGGAGGCATTGTGTTGCGTTACGATGGTACGGGTAATACGGTCAGGCCCCTTTCGAGTAAAAACAAACCGATATTTTGTATTATACTCTTCCTTTCCTTTTTTGGAGTTACAAAGTTCATTTCACATCTGAAGGTCTTTATCTGGTTGGCTGGTGTAGCTGTATCTGTAAACGGAGGCTCTTTATACGGCCGACAGAGCATCCTGACCCAGATAGACCCTCAAAAGTGATTGACTTGGACCTCTTCATAGGCCAAAACTCAAAAAAGATGTTGTTAAACCAACAAAATGTGACTCTAACAACCATAAAAACACAACATTAGAGCAAAACAATCCCTTTAAGCTCCTTTTCAAGCGGTTTTTCATGTGATGCACTCTGGCAGTGCTTGAATAGGTTTTGGGCTGCAGTGTCTTAAAGTGCTGTCTAGGTGCACAACTGCAGTTTTCAATTAAGTCCAGTTGACTGTTGGTTTTTCAATTTCACACGATTTCAACACACTTCAATCAATCAGTACTTAAGGTGGCCATACTTATTTACTCCAAGAGTTGAATGCAAAGCGTAAAAAATGCTGCTTTTTCAGTGGCCTTGGTACCAGAAGCGTCTTTCCAATGAGAATTTAAAAAAAAGTTACTGTTAAAGAGTTACATCACGAATCAAACAAACCATCTATGAAGAGAAAAGTATTTGGAAATCTTACAAAAAGACACAGCTTTAATGAGTGAAAAGAACTACAGCAATCGCCTGAAGCACAAAAAAATGACAGAAAAATATAAAACTACTAATCTACAGATGTTGATTATTTATAGATAATACATTTTAAGTTTATAACAAAATATGGATATATAGTTTAAGATTTTGATTCTGATTTGTCAAGATTGTTTTTGAAGAATCATGGGTAATGTAGTTTCCCACTTAGACAATTAAAAAAAAAACACTTTATGTGTGTATATATATATATATTTTACATACTTCAACTCATCGCACGTGTACACTTGTAAATTCTGACTTATATTTTTATACATGTCAAACTGTGATACAGTAAATGCATACTCATGACTACTATAGCAACCTGTACATTATGCACATACTTGTAAATTCCTGATAATAGTTAATACAAACTGTATATTATATTCATATCACTGTATATCCACCTGTAAATATTTTCCAGTTTCTGCTTGTTCATATCTGCTATAAGCGCACTTATAACTTATACCTATATCCTGCACTTGCTGCTATTGCACTACTGGTTAGACCTAAACTGCACTTCGTTGCCCTGTACTTGTACATGTTCATGTAACCACCACATAACTCATATTTCCATCCAGAGAACATGAATGGGATTGAACAGTGACAATTCATCTAACTTTCTGAATGAAATCCATACATCTACTGCGCTATGAACAGTGACTGAAAGACACAATGTGTTAAATCAAGCCAGAAAGAGGAGTCTCTTAATGAGATCATGAGAAGAGCCTCTGGAACAGAGCATTCCTTCAGTCCTCAATGCATGTAGAAGAACCGTGACCAATACAGTGAGAAATCATGACAGTCCATAAATTAGTTCCTTCATTCATACATCATAAAGCCTGAACATGTGACCGTGAGGAATCTGTGTGTCTGTGTGTGTGTGTGTGTGTGTCACTAAATTGAACACAGACTGAGTTTGTGTGTAGGGTTAGCATATGCTGTCCTCTAGTGGACACAGAGAACATAGACCTCCAGGTTTTGCCTGCTCATAAACATCCTGATGTCAACAAGCGTCTGCCTCCACTGACGGCCAATCAAAAGAATTCATTTGTACAGATTCAATTCTTTTGCAGTCAATCCAAATATGCCAGATTTACCAGCGGCCATTGTTTCTGGAAGGCTCTGAAAGACGTGGAATGAGACGATTGTGGACATGAGCAACATTTTGAGACTATAGCAACATGAAATCTGATTATTAATACATACCCTTGGTCTTATTGGGTCTCTTCAACAGAACAATAATGTTTTTTGCTGAATGCATTGGCTGATGTCATCCACCTTGTGTTCCCACCATCTGATGTTTGACCACTTTACACAATCCAATCCATTCCCAGTGGGTAAAATCAAGTCTCGCCCTACATTGTTTTATATCCTGCTATTCTCAGAAATACTTCTCTGCTGACATAAACCAACTCGAAGCAAACAGGGAAAATAATATTACTAGATTTTCATGTTTAGAAAGAAGTCTAAAGTTCTCCATTAAATAAGACAGCTACCACGATGCTGATGTGTCCCAGAGTCTCAGAGTCAATGGCAAAACCAACTATATCTTTAATACTACCTATTATCTGTCACCCGAGAACAAGTACTGCCCCACTTTCTCTCAAAAAGAGACTAAATAGAGCCTGCAGGAGCCCAAAACTGATCTGCTCTCAGAAGCTCCTCTGTGAGTAACTGCTACAACAGACACGAGATGGCAGCACTAACAATGCTCCTGTCTTTACCAAACTGACCTTCTTCTGATGTGTAATAAAAATGCAAAGTATTCAGTCAAGATTGGATAAGCGCTCTATGATCTTAAGAAAGACACAGTAATGCATTTGGAAGTGTGACAGGTCAGACCTGTCGCTGTTGAGCTAGGGTTCTCAAGGCCAGTAGGCACATATATATATATATATATATGCTTTTTAAGAATTGATTCTTAGAAATGTTAAGCGGCTCTGATTCACACACAGGCTTGTCAGCAGAGGTCCTTAACTGAACAATTAATAAAGTGTTACCCAATTGAAATCTATACTTACAATAACAAGTGTTACAATAAAAATGTGATTTAAAACATGTACATTTATTTGGTTTTTAAAATCTTTCTTTTTTTTTTTTCATTTAAATGACTTTAACTTCAAATCATATTACTATATTACATTACATTATCTTTATATCTCTTTATATTTTTATATATTAATTGTTTCATTATTTTAAAAATTAAATTTAAAAAATATATTGTGCTTTATAAAAAAAAAAAAAAAAACATAATTAAAATATTTCTGCCAAATGAACAGGCTTTAATTATGAATTATTAATATGAATTTTGTCTGCCAGACAGATGTTTACTGCTGCATTGTGATTTAAATCTGAGTAAAAACACATGATGGGACATGATTATCCATGAGTTGATAATTGGCTGGACTATTTATTTATTTATGTTTTAATGATATATCGGCAACAATGGCTGTAAAATTATTGGAAACAATAACATTATCATTTCAATGAAAGGATTTGAGAAGTTCACCAACAGAAGATCATGACATGATTCAAAATAAAGTCAAAAATGTCATAAATAAAAAACAATTAAACATACATGAACCACTCGGTCACAATAACAAATAAAACAAATTTAAAAAAAGAATTTGAAAGTATTTTTGAAGTGTCACAACACGACCCAAAGAAATAAAGCCAAAAGTGAAAGTTGAACTATTGTTCAACTTCTATCACAAGAGTATAAACACACCTGCTTCACCCAGTTAATCAATCATAGAGCAAATGACACCATTATTACAACATCAATGGACTAATCTTTCCACAGGTAGTGCAGGTGACATCACGGATTATCAGCATCACAGGCGTCCACAGCAGTACTAAGGGCTGTATCCACAAGACCAAACTCTGCAGGTCACAGTGGACTGTGGCAGGTTTTGCGAGCTCCACAAACCCCCAGAGGCATCTTCATCTGAGTGGACAAGGCCACCCATGCCTGTGACGCCCAGCTTACTCAACACTACTGTTATGATAGTGCTTCCAGGTAAATACGGGCTGGGCACAATGCCAGCTGGAATGGCCAACAACAGGAAACAGGAAGGGTCTAAACTGTGATTGATGCCACAATCAGAGGACAGGGAGGAAGAGGTAGTCCCATGCCTGAAGCGCACCAGAGCCATGCTGGCGCACAATAAAAGCAAACGCCACCTGTTTGTTCTAGGATAAAGGTAAGGGAAAGTGGAAAAATCCTATCATAAGACACAAGCAACTTCCAAGTTGAGGACATGCTTGGCAGGACTAAAAAAAGACAAACACAGCGATATATAAAACTTTCAATCAGATTTAATTTATTAACATTAACTATACTAATTAACTGAACAATTAATTATATATTATTAACGTTAGTCATTCTCTATTTTTTTTTTGTTTTTAACATTGCGCAAGTTAACGTGAACAATATTTAGATAGCATTTGTGAATCTTAGTTAATATTATGTACAAGATTAACTC
Source organism: Enteromius thamalakanensis (assembly GCA_032357475.1). Lineage (NCBI taxonomy): Eukaryota > Metazoa > Chordata > Actinopteri > Cypriniformes > Cyprinidae > Enteromius > Enteromius thamalakanensis. The sequence goes on from JAUCMT010000002.1 coordinate 607,366, forward strand.
CTACATTATTATTTAACATGCATAGTTAATGTACATCAGTTACTGTACCATAAACTAACAAAAAGAGATTTTTACTAAAGCAAATAAAATAGAACAATTCATGCTTCGTTTGTTATTTGTGAATTAGCTAATGTTAAAACTATATATTTTTAACTATACTAGTTAACATGAACAAAAATGATATAATATTTATGAATGTTAATAAAAGTGTATTAATTATTTAATGTAAGTTTTGTAATATTCGCCGTTACATGGATTTAGCAGCAGGCGCCATCTTCTGGCAAAACGCAGGAATTCATTCGGTGCGCGACATTAAGGGGATATTTGAGGGCGAATTTTCAAAACGGTCCAAAAATAGTGCACTATTTGAAGGGACAGCCATTTTAATTGGTGTCCGAAACCATTATCGAGTGCACTCATTCAATCCCACAATGCACCACAAAAACAAGTGTACAACCTCAAAGGCTAGAGAAGCCCCATAATGCAGTGTGAGTGTCGCGCCTCGAATGAATTCCCGCGTTTTGCCATAAGATGGCGCCTGCTGCTAAATCATCCATCCAATCATTTTACGAAGCACTCCTTCGTGGCGTAATACAACACAGGTACACATTCACTGAACATTGATTATTAATCAGTTTGGACTAGGGTAGGGTATAAGGGATGATTTCGGATACAGCCCTGGAGGTGTTGTTAAAATTGGATGCGTCTGAGACATTAGACATTAATAATATTATCATCAATGTTAAAACAATTGTACTGCATAATATTTGCTCAACATGATTTTTTTCAAGATCCTTGATTGAAGATTTTTAACATAGTCATCCTCATTGCAATGCAAAACGTTAAAATTATTTTAACAGCTTTACAGAATTAAACAATATTTTCTTTCATGTAAATGCTTTTATAAATGTATAGATTCCTCTCTAAACATGGACCCTTGCCCATTTCCTTTCAAGTCACTTAAGGTAGATTTCTGGCTTTTCTCATTTTCAAGTAAGGATTAAAAACTGCATCAACAGTAAACTGAGAACTTTCACTCGGCCTCTCATGCTGATTCCTCGAGGTGATTGGATACACTGTGAATATCTTCCATATAGAGGAGTTCTGAGTCAACAGAGCACATGTGGATTTGCACAGTATTAATACTGCAGCAGGACAAAAGGAAGGGGCTCAACAATGCCCAGCTAAGCTGGAGTTCCCCCCGCTGCTCCTGCACTTGATGCCGTTAGCCTATTAATCTCCAGCGTTACCCCTCCTTCAGCATTTAAACAAGATGAATAACAGGCTCCAATCTCCAAACATCAGACAGAACACTTCAGATAACAACGCTATTCTCAGCCTTTAGGAACCATCAAACAATCCAACATCATCCACAGGGTCAAGCCGTGCCCTAAATAACTGCTGAATGGGGATTTTATTTAGACTTTTTGAATAGCGAGGGACCGGCCGGTGAGCGATGGCTTGAGTTATGGTCCCTGAATCTAGAATGGCAAACCCAGTACGCTGGGAGCTTATACAGGAAGTTTCTTTTTGTTTTCCTATCCCGTGATGATTTACACCCAGTTCCCACCTTTGATGGGCTGTATTTGGAGTGGTATCCTGTTTGGTCTGACGAGGTTTCCAATTCCCAGCAGCCCCTGGGTCCCACTAACCCTACTGGACTGTGAGATATTCTGCGCTCGAGAGGAACTCTGTGACCTGACTGCCATATCCTGACTTATCAAAGCACGGAAGCGAAGCGCGCAGACTACATGGACAGCGTCTCCATTCCAACAGCAGCCAGTCTCCAGTGTGGGCCGCCTAGATGTCGTCCACCCTCTCATTGTGCCATACTTCTCATGAAGCGCAGTCTAGTCCTGAAAAACACAAGACATCTTGCTGGATGGGTTCTTACTCTATTCTCTATAGGGATAAGTTATGATGGTGACTGATGATGACTAGTTGGTTTAGGGTTGCTACGGTGAGGAAATTTTTGGTAACGGTACGGGTGGCTGATGCGTTGAGTTTTCTGTCTTTCCCTCCGCTCCTTCGGTTTAAAATAGCCTGAAAGCACCATGCGCGTTTACTTTCACTTTTTAATGTGCAGCAATTCCTCAACAAGCAGTTAATTGCTTTTAGTTTGAGTTTTCCCTCTTCCCCTCCCCTCTTACTTTTACACTAACGGAAATCTGACATCAACAACAAAATACAACGTAGAACATAGAAGTTTTATTAACAAAACGTGCAAAAATAGCTACACCATGCTACATGCCTAATATAAAATAATAAATTACACAAAGTTTAAATAGGTATACAAAACTAAAAATCTGTAAAGTAATATATAACATTTATTAAGTAAGGATAAATAAGGACGCACAGAGGGCATATACCGTGATGTAAAATAATGAAAAAATGCAGTTTAAGTAAAACAAAAACCATGGAAACAAATAAATGAAAAACAAATGTTTTTTCACTTTAATTGATGGCAGAAGTCAGCAGGCTTTCAATATTCCAAATATTTCAACAGATGCTTTTGCATATTGTTTTGAAACTCCTCTGTCATCATCTTGTCTGTCTTTCATCACGTGATAAATTAAATCTGATCTGCGCTGCTTCATTGAGCTACATTTTATCAGTCACGTTCAGTTTTAATTGTCAGTTCTCTCAAGGAACTAGATGAATTTCACGGCAAGCCTACTTTGGCATGCTGTTTAACTGAACACAAGAATGCATGTTATTTAACCCTCCCATTAAACACGTCTGATCAAAGAATCTGTCCACACATGCGCATAATGACGTAGTAGAAAATGTGCATGTGCAAATGGTAATTCTGTTTTCCACTTATTTACAACACTCCACGATCTGTTCCACGCTTACGCACCTTTATTATAATTATGTTTCTTATTGTCTTCTGTAAACACCATTATCATTTAGATTATACAGATAGATAAAGCCTATATAGACCCATGCTAATACAAAATGACTCAAATTAAAGTTAACTGAAATTAGCGGCTTTCAATAAAAAACAAAACATACGAACCAGTACGCCAATACAGCAATGAATTTCAAAGGGCTAATATAGAGGAAGGGCTACAGTGACAGAAAGACACATTTTTCGTTACATGTAGAATAAAGTCTATGTTCATGTAACAACTCCTTTATTATTTTGGATTGCCAACTATGTAAACACATCGTAATGCATAGCGTAAGCTGAAAATCAAAATAGACCGGAAGTGAACTGTTAAATGAAAAATACAAAAATATGCCGCCTGTTTCATCGCATGCATGCTGGGGCTGGGCGATATATATCGTACGATATATTATGCGCATCTCGTCGGTAAAGCCGGTTCTTTGATTAGCGCTAAATC
>JAUCMT010000002.1:610812-620937 GCA_032357475.1 Enteromius thamalakanensis
CGGTAAAACACATCTGTATTACTCTAGGGATGTTGGAAAATGAGCCTTTTTCCAAAAAAAGTGGAGTGTTCCTTTAAGGACCAAGACTGTAGCTTCAAGGTTTTGTCAGATTGAGACTAAAATACCAAGACAAAGGACTTGCACTGAGAATTAGATACCATGACCATAACCATAACCATATATTTTATTTCTTATACTTGACAGCATGTGGACTAACGAATACTTCTCTACTCTTCTAATCTCTCTTCTGACTCTTGAAAGAAAACTAAGGGCATTAGCATTCTGAGACTCTCAAATGACCTTGTTTGGCACCAACAATCCTTCACAGTCAAAGTCACTCAGATCACATTTCTGGCCCAGTCTGATGTTTGGGTTGGAAAACTGACCTGCTCAACCATGTCTGAATATTTTGGGTTGCATGCATGCTTTTGGATACAAACGGCTTTAACCTAGCCTATGCACTAAGGTCATTGAGTGAGCAAAAGTGACACTAAAAACACTGCCTAACTGGTTTCACACCTCAAACCACAGGTAAACAAAGAGAAATCTATCCTTAGGCTGGGTTCTCTACGAGGTTGCTTGACATTACATGCTTACATTCACTATCTTGACAAAATCTTAGCAATTTGTCAATTATTTGACAATTTGTCAACTTGGAGCAATCGTTTGGGGTTTGAATCTACAAGCTCTTATTTTTTCTCAATCCTAAATGCTGCATATCAGACCAGAACTGTAGATTTCAGCCAGCGCTGATTATTTCCAGAGGATCAGTGAAGGATGTGTGGGTGGTCTGTGGCTGAGACAGAAGAACAGGTGCATGTGGTCCTGTGGTACAACTGAATGATCTAGTTTTTTCACTCAAGCAGTGAAGCCAGTCACGGCCTTCGATCAAACAGGGCTTGAGCCTGTTGAATAAACATGAGAGTCACTGTGACTAGTGACCTCACAGCATCCATTAAGAGATCAGCCTGATAAAGCGACTATTTAACACACCATTAGCACTGAAACTAGATCACACAGGGCACAAATGACCCACATCACACAAGCCCAAAGAGCTCTTTCAGTCCATGTCTGTTTGTTTTGAGGCTAAAAAAGTCACTTTCAGCAGATTTGGGTCATTCTGTGGTCAAATCAACCAACTTTCAAAAAATGTCCACATTGTCTCTGTAAAAAGACAAACATATACGACGAAAGCCAAAATATTAAATGTCACAGATGTAAATTTAATAAGTAAAAATGACAATTTCCTCTTGTGTTTTGGAGCCAATTTACAGCTGGCAGCATCATTATTTATTTTAAAGTTCATTATTTAGTCTAAGATGTGTTGACTTTTCATTGATATTTGTCAAAAAACTCATAAACTACCATAAACCAGCCACATGAACACTTTAAACTGATATTAAATTATTCCAATAAGAAAATTAAAAGAGAGAAAATAAACAATTAAACAAGTCCTGACTAAGTAGAGAGATGTTCTTCATGTTGATTTTATCAGTGGGAGACATGAGGTCAGATCTTTTCAGGTCACCTCCTGACAAAACATTAAAGACAAAACTCTCATTATTAGTATACTTGTTTTGATACGCAATGCACTACAGCTTTCTCCTGACTATAGGTGAATTAAATTAATAGTTCACCCAATATAGCCATATAGTTCCATCAAGTAGTTCCAAACCTGAATTAACTTCTCTGTTCTGCTGGAGAAGGAGGTTTGGAACCAGGCTGTTTTGGGTCCGTATTTTTTTTCCCAACTATGGAAGTCAATGGTGACCCAAAACAGCCCGATTACAAACTTTCTTCAAAACATCTTCCTTTGTGTTTGGCAGAACAAAGACGTTTATACAGGTATGGAATGAGTAAATGGTGACCGAATTTAAATTTTTTGTGTGAACTATTCCTTTAAAGGCTATGTGGAGCAGAGATGGAGCTCCAGACTCCGGCATCTACAGTGACACCAATGCAAGAAAACCCGAGAGGAACTTAACCCTAAGGGAAGGACCCTAGATATGTAACATGATAGAGCATGCCTTGAAGTGTCCAAACACCGCTAGGAAATCCTGGAGAAGATGAGACTTGTTTTGCTCCCCAATGACATACTGTGAGCAAAAGCCACCAGGCAGATAATCGATCAGGACGAGAGTATAAACAGAGCTCAGGAGCTTCTGTGTCAAACCTCTCAATTTTATCCAAGCTGTGATAGTTTAGAATATACACCAGGGAGAAGGCCACTCTAATTTTGGAGTGCCTGAGTTTTGGAAATCTAACACGCTTGAGCTAATTATAAAGTGTTTAGGAAGAGCAGGAATCGCCGTTATAGATTTGTGTGTTTAATTGTAAGCACAATGCTAAGATGGTATCCCATGGTATTAAGCAATCAACAGATGGATGCAGAGATGATTGTTAAATCACAGCAAGTCATCAAGTTCATGTGTAAGTCTGAGATGACAATAGAAGACGCTTCAAACCATCTTTTAGACATTAGCACACAGCATCCCACCCAAAACCCAACATATGCTGGCCTGTTTTATCACTATTAAATGATTCAATCACAGGAAATCAAATACATTTGAGTGCTTGCAGCAGCCAATAAAGTGCCTTAATAAAAGTAAATCACTGCAGCTTTACCTCTAGTCTCTGACTTCCTCACAGCATTGCCTGACACGCTGAAACATAAAGCCCAGCTCACATCTACTGCTGTTGCTTTTGGCAGTTAAACTCAAACCAAGGCTTTAACGCTCACCAGGGTGAAAGTTAAACAAACAATTCAAACACAATGTTCCCGGACACAAATTTTCCACGAGCCAATATGATTTTTTACATAAAAATACAACCATCAACGCACAACGAAACATAAAAACATAATAATTCTGACATTTTAGCTTAATGGTTTTAACACACTGGAGTGGTCCATAAAAAAGACGAATAGTCATTGCTTTGTATCATAAAACACAATAACCATTAACATCAAATCCATTGCCATTGATCCAGTTTTACTCACAATATCCATGTCCACAAGCTATGAGAATAAATGCCCTTAAGTAAAACCAGAAGCTTTAGGATAAAGAGATTTCTGATACTCTTAAAGAGGGGTGAGTGGTATGATGGGTGACGTCTGCTACAGATTACAGTTGCCACTAATGATTGTTTAGAATAAAAAAGCTCAAATGTTTGTTAAAAAAATAACATTTTAGTCTCTTAACAAAGCTGCATTATTACTGTTTAAAAAATTAAAATTTAATATATTGCAAAATAAAATGCATTCCTGATAATAGCTGAATTTTCCCGTCTTCAGTGTCACATGATCTTTCAGAAATCATTCTAATATACAGATTTACTGATCAAGAAATATTTCTTTTTATTATCAATATCTGTGATAATGTTTGTAATGTTGGATTAATATTTTGTGAAATGCTCAATAAAGCAAGACTATAATAATTAAAACTTTTGCATGGATGTAAAGGTCTTTAAGTAATTTAATGCATCTTACAAAGAATATTATGTGAGTGTTTGTTTATATATATACATATATATATACATATAATTTTTATTTATTTTTTTTAAACTGCTCTTTCTTCAAATAAATTAAATAACAATAAAAATCTACCTCTGCTCCTGCTCTAAACTATATTGAGCTCTTTCACTCAAAGAAAAAAACAATGCATGTCAACGTGTAAAGTGCAATTACAGTTTTAAATTAACTTCTAAACTATACAAATTCTTGTTAACATATAATCCCTAGCACTGTGGCTGCGTAAATGATACAAATCTTAAAATAAATATTTAAAGAATTTAACGAAAAATTATTTATTATTATTATTAAGTGATTACATGGTGCATAAGATGTTCATTCATGTTTATTTTAAATATATCCTGACATATATAATCTCTAAAAACTGTAGCATATGTACAGTACGATTTTTTTCTGCTGAGGATTAGAGCATCAGATGATAGCAAAGGAAAAAAAACAAAACAAAACTAGTAACCTGGCATACTTTCTGCTGACATCTGCCCTCAGTTAACCATTCAAAAAAGTTTCCGGTTTGGCTGTAAATTAACTTGGCTGTCTGTAAAATGAATAACATGTGAAAGGATTAAAAGAATACAGCAGCTGTACGCGATTCAGCTTGATTTAATGAGAGGGACACCAAAAAACGGCTGCTGGACCAATCCTTGAATACATTACGATTCCTCTCACAAATGAACCATACAGAGTCAGGGAATAGAACACAATACAATAGGATCATTGTTGTGCCCATTCATTCCTAAATCAGCAGAGCCTGGACCAATGTAGCCAGATCCATAATTAAACCCAGCTAAGATTCTGATTGTGTCCTTTAATAAAGGCAAACCGTGGGGACACCCGGAAGAAAGAACTCAAACCTGAACAGTTAGAACTCAAAGCGAACATTAAAATCATTGGGCACGGAGATAAAAAAACATACCAGGAACTTAGATACAATGATGTGGTTTCCATGCCAACTACAAAGGCAAAGATTTAAGCTCCACCCCTTTGAGGAACATACTGTGCATGGCACGAATCCCGAAGGGCTGACAATGATAAAGCTTTCACTGACCACGCTAAAAGCTTTTTTCTATGCAAACTATTGAGGACATAAAGTTTGTTTACAGTTGTGTACAACCTGCAAATATATGCTGATGTGCACATGTTGTCCAGTTTCCACATTCTATTGAAATAAAAGCAGGTCTTACCCTCAAGAACTACAAGACCCTGAGTGAGAAACAACATCCTCTTGTCCTTAAAACGTGTGATTTGTCCGGACAGAAATACTTACATAATCAAGCATGCTCTTACACTGCCAGCACTTCCAGTCTCTTTTCAGCTCTGTTTCTGGAGGAAACGGTTCTATTCTGAGAATCCTGACCGGAATATCCCAAAGGAAACACCCCTGTGACCTCGCTGCGTATGTCCAAGTCAAGTATCAAAGCATGTGAATGTGCGAGAAGTTTACTGGCACCGGAGTTCAATGCTGTCACGCTGCACCACACCAAGCTGTTATTATCACCGAGTACTGTAGGCAAATTATATAACACAAACGGTGCAAAAAAGGACTTTGAAAGAGGTCACGCCGAGGTCAAATAAGCTGATAATAAACATAAAAAATAAAAAATAAAAAAGATTAGATGTGATCTGTGACCATGTCACCTCAGGTAAATTCACAAGTGTCTGTTTACGTCACTATAATATCTAGATCAAAAGAAAGGTCATAAAAGGCAATTGTAGCTAATTTGAAATAGACTGTAGTCTCATCTGTAAACGTGTCTGTGAATATGCAGATATCTGGCTATGCCTATATTATTTATATATGTGACTTAAATATAGGTCACCATTTATATATATATGTGTCATCATTTACTTACCCTCAATTCTTCTGAAACCTACACATTAGGAACACAAAAGGAGATGTTTAGCAGAGTGCCCAAGCTGTTCCTTTCCACAAAATGAAAGCGAAAGGGCACTGGTGTTGTCATGATATAAGCTCACAGTAACCAAACAAACACACAATTATGAGATAAAAAAATTAACAAATAAGTAAATAAATCACAATTTTAAACATGTACATTTAGAAATACAAGAAAAAAGACTTTTTTTCTCCAAACTTCATGAAGCAGAGTTTTGTGACAAAAAAGACAATTATTTTTTTTTTATCCTGTGTTGAAAACGGTCTTCCATACATTTCACCTTCACCGTATGGAAAAGAGCAGCTTGGACTTTGAGTTTTTATGTTCAGAGGAAGAAAGGAAGTCGTGCAGGTTTTGAAGGACATGAAGGTGAGTTAATAATAATACTTGAATAGTTTTGTTACCTGGTTTCAGATAAGTGCAGCAAATTAAATTAGTTTTGCAGACTCAATAAATTACATTTAATGTGAACAACTACAAAAATCTAACCGCATGTTTACAAATTGCTAAAAAGCAGAAAAGATGCCAGAAATTGTTGGTATATCAGGAAAGACCTTCTTTTAATAATGCTCATAACTATGTTTCGAGACACCCATGTCTATCGGCACAAGTTTGTTTTCAAGCGAAACAAACAACAAGCTGACTTCACCCATCTAGTGAGAATATTTATTACACAAAACAACTGTTCAAAAACAATCTCCACCAAGCTTCAGAAACTGTGGAAGCAGCAAGCAAAACAAAACACCAGGGGCCAGTTGCATAAAACGTTAAGACTAGTCTTAAAAGTCAGTCAGCTAAATTTTTCTTTAAGACTGGTCACATGAATTTACATCAAAATTGATATTAGTCTAAGGTAACTACAAAAACTAAAACATTACTCTTGGCTAACTGCTAGCTGACCAGACTACCCAGTCTTAACGTGAAGGCTAAGTTTATGCAACTGGCCCCTGATCTTACAGATTCTGTCCATCTTCAAGAAATAAAAGAGAACACTCTAACGTTACCAGATAATCCATGTAATTCCTCGACAGCTTCTTGTTGTCTCCAGAAAACAGAAGTCCTGAAGTAAGGCGACTATGAAATGAAACGCTGGTGTTAATTGACTGCATCCAAAAGTCTCGATGTTTGACAGCTCTGGGTTTGGATCCCCCGCTTCTCAGATGTGGAAAACAATATAAAGCGGCTAGCAGCGTTAGCTGAGCTCTCTTCTTCCTCTGTAAACCCCACGCACGATTATGACTAAAACGAGTACAGGTAAAAAGAGATTCAGGCTTTAAATACATTCAAAACCATCACTGTACATGGATTTGAAGTCGTAACAATTAGGACAAAGATGTATGTTCGGCGAATGCGATACAGTTTAATGGTGTGGGCGGAGACAGGCGCTGTTTGTTGTGTGTTCGCGAGCCACGGAGGCTCGAGCATCACGACTTCCACGTGACGTCACCGTCACGCTGAATATTACGTTCATTCATCCAACACGGATTGAAATTCTTTGTCGTTTCTTACTCCTTTTATTTGTTTTAACCCATAACTTATATAAGTGGCCACGCTTCAAACGTAATGACAGTCTTTGCTTGATACTGATAAGGTAGGTACGTGCTGGTTTTACGAACGTCTGCGAGATCACGTGATAGTAGATCGTATCTTAAAGCTGTGAGGCTACAGGTCCTTTTACATCACGTGACAAGGAACTAACGGGGCCGGCTTTTTGTTTGACGGTGACCTCTGCTGGTTAAAATAATGTATTTTTTTTAGAAAGATGCCTGTATTGTGCTGTGTAACCTGAGATTATATGTCCGTAGAAACATGAACTGCTCGTAATGCCAGTTTTTTATCCTAATGCATAACCTTTAGGTTTATGTTGTACACTTTTAGACATTTGGTACGGAACAAGTATATAAGTAAAGTTATTATAATGTTTTAACATATCTGATGGTGTTTATTTATATATGAAACAAATTGAAGCAATGTTTGAATAGTAATACTCAATAACAGTGCAATACAAGTTTACAAGTACAGTTTTGGCACAAAAAATTTGCAGCCTTAAAGTGAATAAAACGTTCAAATTGAGGAGTATTTTTCATGATTTACTTTTCATAAATAAGCTGTCTATTAAATCTGGCACAGTAACTTTTCAGACAATTAAGTATGTTAATAACCTTTTTAATCAACACGTTACCTTCTTAACACCCAAACCAAGAAAGACTTTTTTCTTTCTTTCTTTTCTGTAAAAAACAAGTGACAAATATGATTTATTCGGTTAACAATAGTTGTTTATAAATATATTAATGACCATTCTAGTAATAAACACTGATACAGCTATTCCTACTGATCTTTTTTTTTTAAAGTACAAGAGAAAAAAACATAAATAATTACACTAAAATATTTTTTACTCAGTAGCAAAGTACAAGAGAAAAACAATCATGTAAAATATGACACTAAAATATTTTTTACTGGGTATTCAGTTAACAATCATGTTTACATTAATTGTTTGAAAATATTAATTCTAATATTTAATTCTAATAGCTATTCTGTTCATCATATTATGATAAAGTTAGTTTGCGTTACGCTAAAGATGTGTTATTAATAACATATAACGACTTGAAAGAAAAATACTGTGATGGTTTACATTATATTCCTCCGTGATGGGGTTTATTCTGATTATTCTGATTGGCTCCACCCTCGATTATTCTGCCCTGGACCGCAGAGCGCATTCAGCGAGGAGAGGCAGGCGTACTCAAACCCCACTTTTCAATACTCTTCTGAGAGGAATTTCAGTCTGTTTTCAGGGAGTAATGTCTTCAAAAGCGTTCGACGTGTTTTGGTAGAAAACGGAGAGCGTGAATTCCTGGAGAGGCTGATTTAACGGGACCGCGCGGAGGAGAGTGTATAGGAACTTTGTTAACTGAGTTTGCACACAACTATGGCGCTCAGAGCGAGAGCTTTATACGACTTTATCTCTGAAAACCCCGGCGAGATCTCCGTAACAGAGAGTGAACTTCTCACTCTGGGTAGTGAAGAGGTTGTCGATGGTTGGTTGGAGGGCACGAACAGCAGAGGTGAGACGGGGCTCTTCCCTGCATCATACGTGGAGATCATAAGGACTGACACATCACTGCACGGTAACGGCACATCCGCGAGTCAGGACTACTACTGCCAAACTAGTCCTCAGCGGAGGGACACCTCAAATGAATCTACTCCCACTCATTCAGCTGTTTACCAGGGACAACTTCAGCAACAGCGACACAGTTTTCAGACGAGCCAAGGAAGCGACGAGGATTGGGACGATGACTGGGATGACAGCGTAACGGCGGATGAACACGGAACACCTGAAAAACGCGGCAATGCTCAGGCGGGATATCCCGTTACTAGCACCTCAGCCTCTCGACGCGGTAGTGCGCAACAGTCCAAAAGCTCAGGAACGGTTGGGAAAAATCTCAATAGGTTCTCAACCTTTGTAAAGTCAGGTGGTGAGGCCTTCGTTTTGGGTGAAGCTTCAGGTTTGGTCAGAGATGGAGACAAAATATTTGTGGTTTTGGGCCAATACGGTCCGGAATGGCAAGAGAACCCATATCCGTTGGCCTGCACCATCGACGATCCTACAAAACAGACCAAATTCAAGGGCATGAAGAGCTATATGTCCTACAGACTCACGCCTAGTCATACTCAAAGCCAGGTGAATAGAAGATACAAGCACTTCGATTGGCTTTATGCGCGACTCGTAGAAAAATTCCCAGTCATTTCGGTTCCTCACTTGCCTGAGAAACAAGCCACGGGTCGATTTGAAGAAGATTTCATTTCAAAAAGGAGGAAGGGTTTAATATGGTGGATGAATCACATGACAAGTCATCCTATTTTATCGAAGTGTGACGTTTTCCAGCATTTTCTTACCTGCAGCAGCAATGACGAAAAAGCTTGGAAGCAAGGCAAGCGGAAGGCCGAGAAGGACGAATTAGTCGGTGCTAACTTCTTCCTCACCATCTGTCCTCCAGCTTTACCGCTTGACTTACAAGAAGTGGAAAGCAACGTAGACGGTTTCAAAGCGTTCACCAAAAAAATGGACGAAAACATCATACAGCTCAACGTCACTATTAACGAATTTGCCAGAAAGCAGATCACTGGTTTTAAAAAGGAATATCAGAGAGTCGGACAGGCTTTCAGAATTCTTAGTCAGGCCTTCGAATTCGACCAGCAAGTATATTCAGCGCCATTAAACAAGGCCATGGCGCACACTGGAGAAGTTTACGAGACCATTGGGGATTACTTTGCAGAGCAGCCCCGTCAAGATTTGGATCCAATTTCCGATCTTTTAGCGATTTACCAGGGCCATCTTGCTAACTTTCCAGACATTATCCATGTTCAGAAAGGTTTGCGATTTTTCTCATGTGTTTGCTCAACTACCACTTGTCAGAATGACATGCCATAAAATGAATATAGGTCAGTAGGTCAGTAGTCTATGTGCATGCCATCCGCTTAAAGAAGTGACGCACTATCCAATCAAGCCACCATACGACTAGATAACATTTAAAGTAGAAATCATAAACTGCTATTTCATGAAACTAAAAAGCATACTGAAATAGATGGATGGCATACTACTTTTGGTTTGCTTTTTTGTTTTATTAACTTATGCACTGCCTAATAGCAACAGGTTCTCAGCAGTATGTCCTGATTTTTTTGAGAGAGAGGGAGCATATGAGGCCT